>WURT03149900.1:0-11002 GCA_009936505.3 Holothuria glaberrima
ATTACAGCTCATACAGTGTGGCTTCATGTTTTACGGCAAAGTCAGGCATCTAGCGCCTTCGGCGCTAACACGCACTTAGTGCGCGTTAGCATGCACATCATTGCCGTTGATTGTGTTGGGAGGTAGTATCGCGCTACTACAAATCAACGTGCACCATACATTGAAATTGCAAGGTTTACTGTCACACTGCCGTGATAGCCTCGAACGTACGTAGGCTATCAGTCACTTTTCATTCATTATCCAGTTCCTGACGAATAGCCGAGGGGCGAAACCAAACCTTACTTCAGAATGAGCTCTGCTGGGATAAGAACGCCCACTTATATGAATATCTACTGCAGTTGTGAAGTTAAAGCCAATGAAAAACTGAATACAACCATCCTACATATCAGAGCCTGATTTAGTAGGCAGTGGCCAGCAATTAGCTACGTGCCCAAAGGCCCCCACAAACTTGAAAGAGGGCCCCACAAAATTGCATTTTACTGCATTTTTGGGGTAGTTTGAGGAGATCATCTGTGCTTATTTTCCTTTTTAGGCTTACATGTTCGCAAGGGGATCGAAATCTATATGGAGTTCATTTCGAGGGGGCAGTGGCGTCGCCAATTAAGGGAAGGAGGAGGCACCTTCCCCCCCCCCCCCCAAAGATTGGCTGTTCCCCCTAGGTGCCCCCAAATGATATTTTGGGTATGACAAAAATTATGCACAAAACACCATTTACTTAGGTGTTGATATGGAAAAGAGGACTCGCTATCACTTAATCACTCAAACATACGACTAAAATTGCACAAAATGTTCTCAAAACTGTAATTTTGCGGCGCGCTTCGCGCGCATCTATTTGTTGAACTGTTTGGAGGACAGCCTTATTGGGAGATGTAATCCACAGCTATTGTTTCAACCCTTTACTTTCAAAAGCTGTGAGACTACTGGGGCCTTGAGTCCTCTCCCTTCTATACAATTCCCACAACGATTATCTTTTAGCAAGATCTTAATTATGTTTGAAAACTGTAAAAAATTGCGACTTTAGTTGCCTTCTTCAATGCGTATTCAGTAAAGCTCAGTGTGTAAAATTCAGAACATGATTCACTGTCCCCATTCACCCCCCCCCCCTCATCACTAAATCGTTAGTGCGAGTAAGGCTTACACAATGGTCAAATTGTTATTTATATTTTTGTGGCCTACTAGTGGCGTACACAGAGGAGGCCATGGGGCCATTTTTTTTTTAGTTCCTAAAAATACGTTAATTTTTAACACAAATTTTACTTCAAAAGGTAGCATATGTGGCACCAGATTGCATGTAAGACCCCTCCCCCAGGCCGGCGATCACACAACAAACTGCATTTGGGTGTGCCCCTCCGGTGGACCGCTTGGCTCCCCCAGTGCTCCCCCCCCACTTCAAAAAGTCTGGCGACGCCACTGGCGGTGAAAGTTACCACAGCCTTTGCCCTCCTTTCGTGACTTGCGCCAGTGCAGCTTGTGCCCAGCTCCCCCCCCCCCCAAGGTAAATCTGGCCCTGCTACACATTCTCCTTTACTATACCTCGTTACCGAAAGATGACCACTTTGAGGGAGGGGAACTCCCTTTTACCGAAGTTCGTGCAACTATAGGAGACATTGGTACTTGAAGCACCATTCACAAGTAGGCCTATCTGGAAGGCTCTTTTTGTCGAAATTACTTGGTACGCTACAAGCAAGGGTTCGGTTATTGTAACTTGGTTACTGAGTAGCATTAGTTGACGGAGATTAATTCTGAAGTCTGGGAGGGGGATCGAACTTGAGAGGGTTGTTCTGAGAAGCCAACGGAGCTGCCGCGGGTGCCGTGAGAACGAAAAGCGCTCCCCAAACAGTGTAGGGCCAGAGACCCGTCTTAGCGCCCCTAGTGGGGTCAGTCTAAGTGACAAAGCTCTGGTGTATTTACAAAATTGTAGGTATTGACATGAAGCAATCTGACCATTAGAAACTCGGGTGTGCACAGAATCACAAAATTCCGCGACTAGTATTTTCTTACGTTATTGGGATCGCGCGATGGTCAACTCACCGGCGGAGACCAGGGAAACTTCTGGGACCCTTGCTTAATTGTGGGCATTAGAATGAACATTTTACCTGTTTTCACGGTACACTCACTGAATGTGCACTAAATGGACCACAAATGTTATAATGTTCCGTACCGCTAGTTTTCATTCGGACTAATGGCCAATGTTGTTACGAGTCATGACTCGAGTCACTAATTTTCAAAAGGGAAATGACTTGAGCAATTTTATCAAAATTTTCCTAATAGAAATAATACAATGACTCCAGCCACTGACTTGACTCGATTCATATTGAAAGTAGTAAATGACTCGCCTCGACTAAAAAATTGAGTGACTCGTTACATCTCTGCTAAAGGGCAAGTCAATCTTCTGATCAAAGGGGCTTCAAGTTGTGGACAGGGATACTTGTACAGAGTGTTACATGTCAGGGGCCAAGGAATTTCTTTTCCGGTGAAACACATAGCGACCCGGTTTGTGTACGTGGTGTTCACAGAAGTCACATGAAATTTTAATTCGTACAGTGGTCAACTTTCATAGCGTTCTAACGCTTTAGCTTTACTGAAGTATGAATGGGCTCATCATGGGAGGAAAATTTCCGCCTTCGGGAAACTGCTAATCTCTCCCGAAGGCGTGAATCATGTCACTGGATCAGAAATGGCATTGAACGATTGACGATCACTCTAGTAGGCGTAGAAAGGTGTTAAATATCAGCTGGGTATGGACGCCGTTTCGAACAGCCGTCATGAGGGAGGAGTCTAGGTAGGAAGTGTAGCCTCTGAAAATTTTGAACATTTCAAGATCCTTCAGTTTTATAAAGAGTATGATGCTAGATATGGTGAAAATTTTACGGAGAGTTAACCCTTTAAGAATTTTTGACATTTGTACAACCTGGGAGAAAAAATGGTTTTCGTCCTTGAATATGGGGACAGAGCATAGTTCCTCCCCCACATTTTCGGATTGAGGGGCTATAGCTCTCTCAATCCCCCACTCCACCTCGGGGTTTACACGTTATGATGGCTCTTATTTCGCGACAGGTGTCGTGGGATTGTGATTGTGGATGGGTAGCCGGTGCGTGGTGAAGGACTTGCATTGAAATAATAACACTACTACTATTTAAGCTTTCCAATAGAAATTGACCGCGTGTAACTAGGGAGTTACTATTTGACACCCTGGTGTGACGTAGCCTAGTCCTAGCTGTACTATTTTGGGTGAGAGCGTACCACACCTAAAAGTAGCTCTTTAAACACTACATAGAATACAAGATTCATCACTGATTACAAAAGTTAAACTAAAAATCCTCCCCTCTTCCCGTTTTGTCTTCCATTCACTTTACCCTTTTAGCCCGGAAACTTGAATTATGCTTCCTTGTCAAAACCGCCGGGAGACATTCTTCGCCATCAACCAAAGCCCGACAGAGGAAGGGAAGGATCGCAAAAGCTGGCTCTTTCGGCGAGCCGGGCGGGCCAAACATGTTGGGCTTTTGTTGTGGAAGATTTAAAAAAAAACCTTGGATTTTGTTGAGAACAATTTTAAATTGGGTGTTTATTGGAGGAAATTTTAAAATTTGGAGGCATTACTCAACAACATTTGAAGATCAAGGTTTATTATTAAAGAATCTACCTTCCTTGCGAGCAAAATCATGAAACCCGTTGGGGAAATTTCTCGACGTCGGGGACATGCTTCATATATATCCACCAACGCTCCCGAACACATAGTTAAATTTCCCTGACGGGGTTGCCAGCCTTCTCCAAAGTGACAGCCATGATTTCCTAGTACCAAACTGGTGCCACCTCTGAGCTATGTAACTCCTTGCGGTTCGAAATTATATCTCGTTAGTAGGCGTTGTATGGTTTGAGAAAGATAAACTTACACTGGAGAGAGCTATAAGCGATAAGTGCGCCAGAAGCTCGGCGAAAAACAGCAGTTCGGAAACATTTAAGTTAGGTGAGTTAGGCTTTATTTTCACCATTGCAAAATTTGACCATGGTCGCCAAAAGCAGTTATAAAAGCTGTCCCATTTTTTACTGTTTTGAAATTCTGGGGAAATATTAAAGTAGTACCCTTGTCAAAGATGGGGATATACCCCCATCCCCTGGATATTTGCCCATGCTTAGGCGGAAATGCGAGCACATACATAATTTGTTTCGAGCAGAATGACTGGTCGTGCATAATTTGAAAACGGCATACTTTACCTTATTTTTCTGATGATCGGGTAAAGATCTGTAACAAGCTTAGTTGGGAAGCGTAGGTTTCCCAGCATTTCAGCCAAGGCACGTTAGAACTTCCCGGAGAAAGAATAAAAATATCGGCTGTTGAATGAAATCTATGTTCCAGTAAAGAGGCATATAAGTAGGCCTACCAAAAATAACCCAAATTATCCCGATTTATGACAGTCCCGTAGGAGTGACTTTTTTCCAACGACGAATGTTGGTAACTTCATTTTTGCCATAACCCTAACCTTGATCCTAACCTGAGCATCATGTTTTTTAGTTTGTTTTCATGATTTCAATGGAAATTTTAGAAAATTTCCCCATTCTTCCTGGGAAAAATCCGCAATTCATAGCTAAGGAGGCAGGAGTAACGCTCCTCTCAAATAATTTTTCACCCTAGATAATTATAAAATTTTAATTCTTTTGCCAGTTGTACATTTTAGTATATCTCACCCCTCCCTTAATATGCTTCGGTCCCTTAAAAATGCGGCACCCTAGAAACTATCTCGCCTTCCTCATTTAGTACGTTATCAGGTTACAGGCCTGTCTCATGGTCTGTCATTATATTTTAATTGATAACTGGTGAGAAAATACCTATGTCCCCAGACTGCCAGAGGAGTGACCACAGCGGACACTTTGCTGCAGTGCGCCGCGCTTGGAAAAAGTTAAATATTAGCAGATCACGGCCGGACTCCGCGCCGTGCCGTACGATGCTGTGCTGCGCTCTGAAAACTTTTTTTTTTTGTCTTTTTAACTTTCAAGCTTTCACTGGGCTTTACTTGAAGACTCGAGACATGCAAGACTTCTCTTTGGTGAAATTTATTTTCATCTTTATCCAGCTAGCCTTTATAGGCCCATACGGTATACTTTACAGTGTATATGATAGAATGTAGACTATGGGGGGGGGGGGGGAAATCGACCCTCGAACAAAGATGGCAATTGGTGATAAAAGTCTCCTTTTGAACACTAGTAAAGGAAACTATCTAGCTTATACAACACCAATCCTTAGACTTATAAAGATGTCAGCATGTACGTAAACATGACCGTACGGGACTGTTTTTCTCAGGGAGGGCTGTGACTTTTGCCCGACTCCAGAGTCAATAACTGTCCAATTTCGCCCGATTGAGACAAAATATCTGCCCGATTGAGTCAGGTTTCTGACATTTGGGGACGGCCGGCCCCAAGACCCACGCGTACTTTGTAAAAGGTGCACACCGTTCACGTACACGAAAGTCATTTGTGATGATTAATTAAACTAAAAAATTAAATTCTATAGGTATATTTCCTGTATCTTATTCATTTAAAAATTTTAGAAGGTACTAATATCATTTCTTGGTAATTTTTTGAACAACCAAAATCAAAGCCCGCTCCATATTGTTCTTGAATAAGTAAGAACATTTTAAGAACAAAAATTTGACGTAAAATTAAGGGCCGTTGGAGTTTTTTTCCCTTAAAAATCGGTTGGGTAGAGAGAATAAAAAGTCTAGCAAAAAGTCCAGCACCTGGATTTCAGCATTTCCAAGGTAATTTACGCCCTTCTCAGGCACACCTAATGATATCTGTAGAAAAAGCTTTCAATCATAGGACTCACTCACTATACTGCATACTTGCCAACATTTGAAAGTGTCAAAGTGGTAGATTCTGCGAGGGAGCAAAGCGACCGAGCCCGAGCGCGAGAGGGTGTGTGGGAGGGGGCGACCCCCTCACACGGTGTGAAGCTTTTTTGTTTTTTAATGTGAAAATATGTGATCTGGTGCATACTTTACACGGTATTTTGTATGCATAAGGAGACACATTTTTATTTATTTTATGAACAATTTTGTAGGAATAACCATACAGAAATCAAACACACACTAAGTTGCTGGCAAATAATTTATCATTCTAGTATGCAGAATCACATAACAGCTTCAGACAAGTGTAAGGTATTGCTTTTGTACTTACCACTGGATACCAGTGTGCCTGATATGGTAGGAATACAATTTGTCCTACATATTTTGCAGACCAACTTGCACAGCTATTTTGTTGTTGTTTCTGAAGAACCCTGAAAATAGAACATATAGGCTACGCAGTAAACAAAAATCTCATATTTAGTTTGTGTTATAGTTTTTAATTTGTACCTAAGTCTATATGTGGGTGATGGGATTATTGTCAGGCCGTGAGCCCGCACGCTCTGATCGCAAAAGATATAAACAACGGAGTACACTACAGTCCGACTACCCATGCGCGCTTGTAATACACATACGTACGTTCGTATGTACGTACGTACGCGCGTGGGTTTCGATCGATCCATATCTCCTAGCTCAAGCTCGATCGATGGATCGTATTTTTATCAACATTTTCTGAGCTGTTTTCGGGCGAATTACACACAACATGCACCCCTAAACAGCAAAGTGTAATTGAAATCATACTTTCAATAAATTCTATGGCAGGTTTACAAAAAGTCGGCAGATTAGAGTAAAAAATCGGTAGCCGGTATAAATCTCTAAAAAGCGGTATCCTACCACCCAAATCGGTAGAATTGGCAACTGCAGTACAGTGATTACGCAAATATTCAAACTCTGTTGAGCTCATCTCCAAGTATTCTATAAAGCGCCGCCAGTATAGCTTCGTACAGCTCAAGCACTTTGTCGGTACAAAAACAAGGGGGTGGTGTCAGGACATCCCTGTGAAATTCAGCAAACAGTGTTTTCTGGATTGGTGCAATAAACTCAGCTCGGACGTGCAAGACGACCGGCCGGGAGGGGGCTTCAGCTCCCTCTGGAGTTGTTGCTATTTGGGCGCAAAAGAGTGCTATTTTTGGGCAAACATGTATCAACCTTTCGGACAAAAGTGCTGCAGTACCACCGCCCCCCCCCCCAGTAGCCTATAGGTGAGGCGTACAATCATGATCCCCAGGTCAGCCTCTGTCAACTGTTCTTTCTACACTTGTCTCGAACATGTGAAGCGCAAAGAGGGTTGAACTTCTTTCTTGCTCCATGTTGCTTCGTTAATGACAAGCGTGAGAAATTTCGGCGCTGCAAAGCCTGCGTTCGGTATGATCCACTCTTTGTTGATTGTACGCATTCCACTTTTTCAGGTGTAGTTCAGATAAGCTAAAAAATTTCAGATAATTTTGAGAAATTCAGAATTTCAAGCAGTGACTTTTATATTTTTTATTTATTTTTTTATTTTATATTTTTATAGTAAGAGGAAAAATATCATTTCCTAGGGTTTTCTTGAATTTTGCCTTGTCGAAGTGAAGGGCACCCACTGTTCTGTATATGTAACTGGATAGCGCATTGCATATATATTGCTCTCCTTTGCCCTTAAACTTGTTATGTTATGTTACGTTATATCCAAGCAAGTGTAAACAGTTGAAGCAACCGCGAACCTGTGCTGTGCTGGCAGCTATACCACTCCCATTTTTACGGCGCAGCCTGTAACAAAGCATTAGGCCTACGTCGGTGCCGTGACTAAATTATCGCCTCTGGTTCTCACCGGCCCTAAAAACGGTTCGAACCGCCCTGTCATGTTCGGACACTTTGAACCATTTTAATTAGGATTCAGTTAACCCACGCGCAGTTAACCCACGAGCTAACTATAGGACAGCTCCAAGATGTAATGCTCCTCTCGGGACTGTGATCGCGATATAGCCTTCATGCGCTGGTTACCTTCATAGCAGGTGTTGAATATGTACCCTTTTTGACGCATATACTGAGTTGGTATTATGAGTGCCACAAATGATACTACGTCACGGTAGGAGTAACACGTCCGCCATGCGGGTAAGCATGCTAGAAATGCTACACATACAGGGGCGTTACCACAGAGGGTGTGGGGGTACTTCCCCCAGAAATTTTCAAAGTGTCGTCCGTCGGGAAAATTTTGCCGGCTGTCGAGAAAAATTGCCTCTTTCTTTTGGAAGTTCCCTGACTTTGTTAGAAAAATGTTTTATTTGGGGCTATCCTACAGAAATGTCGGTAACTTTTATGATCACTATCTTTAACTTTAAGGGAATCAGTACTGGGTGAAAATATTGCTTTGGGTACATTAACCAGAGCCGTAGCCCCTCCCAGATTTAACTGTATTGGCAAACTACTCTGTTTGACGGGAAATTATTATAACAAATTAAGAGTATTATGTCAGTAAGTGATCTCTACTACACTATTCGGGAAGCCATTGTCTTTTGAAAAAATATAGCTGTCGGGAAATTAAGTGCCGTATTGCATAATTGTCTGTCATGAAAAGACACTTTGTCCGACACTGTGAAGCAAAAGCCTTATCGGAATAAGACGCAACTCACCCTGACTGGCCTTACTAAACTGCGACGACCCTCCCCTTTCCCCCGACCTCACTCCGAATATGAAACTATCTCAGGCTGGTATTTCCCACTGTCGGATCGCGATCGGGACCGTCAGTCAGGTCGAGAATAAAATTTGGAACACACCGAACCGACCCGTCTGCCACGCATATGGATTCTTTGCCGAACTCGCCGCAAACCCTTCTGTTAACCATCAAATTTCGCTGTAGAAATGGCATATTTTGCACTTTAAGTTATCATAACTTTCACAAATTTCTTTCTTGTGTCATTTGAAAGATCATTTCGTTCTCTTTTAAATGATGTACATGTGTCTCCCATAGGCCTACGTGTCTAGCAAGCCCCGTACTTTCTAGCCTGAAAAAGTAAAAAACACTTCGAAAAGCAGTGTGAACTTTAAAATTTCCGGCTTCCACGCCTGTTATCATGGGCTTGCTCCTCGTTGGATTACGTAATCAACCTCTTTCTCATGCTAAATAAAAATTCGATGACTCTTCTTTCTTATGATATAAAACTTAATTTGATTGCCGTCGCAAACCAGATATGCTGATAGAAATTTGTAAATCACTCACTTGGCAATGGCTTCCACATTCTCTCTGCTGGGGAGAAACTGGCGTCGATGAGTTTTATGTCTATTTTTATGGCCTTCTTGGTGTTTTATTGAAGGTGAAAAGCAAAGAATGACCCAAAATGCACAAAATTCTCTCAGTTAAAGTGTTTGAATCAGAAACGATAACTCTATGAAGTATACAGCACTGGAATTTCTTGGATTTTTCACAGCAATTGTATACAGTAGGTTTTGAACACCCAAACAAAATGGAATAGTCCAAAAAACACCCTAACAACAACTTCGGACAAAAGAAAACCGAAAGTTCCCTGCGTGTGCAACGCATTTATTTCTCCGATAACAATCCATTTCTTAGGCAAAGGTTTCCACATGCAACTGGTTTTCACTGTCGCGTAGCAGTACGGGTCGGTGCAGTTTGTGCTGGTTTCCCACTTACTAAAATCATGAGGTCGGGAGCTTTCGGGTTTGCTGTGAACTTGAAAGTGCGTACACTTTGTGTTACGATGATTGCGCAAGAGCTTCGCTTTTCCGACTTTTTCTGTAGATGCAGTACCGAAAACGTGACCAAATGATCTTTAAAATGAAATTTTTCGTCGCGCCTCTCGCGTATCCTTTATGTGCACTAGTTATCCGATTATTAATTCAAGAAGGACGGAACGTGCCTTGGATTATTGCGAAATCCCGTGCAACTTTCAATTGGGATCCGATCTCCCAACCCTCAAACGTGCTGCGTCATAAAAAAAATCAAATATTCGTTAGTCGACCCTAGGCTGGCTATTACGAATCCGGAGGGCAAGCTGCAATTTTTAAGGTTTATTTAGGGTTTGTGTAATTTGTATGTACTTGCTATGTAAAATGAAGGCAGCCACCAAACCGTCGGTAACTTAGTGTTATTTTCGGCACGATTCTCGCTCAATTATCTTCTACTCATATTGTCCTTTCATAACTTCACATCGAACAAAGCATTTATTTCAAAACTCCAGAAACTCTACCACCCTCTCAACTATCAATCCCGGTGAATCTTAAAGAAATATTATAGACCAGCAGTTAGTCCGACTTCTCCTATTTTTAAACGATAAAGACAGACTGAGATTTCCAGGGCCTGTTTAGTCCATGATTTCCCAATCTTGGGGTCGCACACACTTATCGTGGGGTCGCGAACTAGTTGGACAATACTTGAAAACTTGTCACTTCCTAAGTAAAAGAAGTATACATATCACTTAACCATCAATTGTTACGAATTGCTAGAGACGAAATACTAAACACATTGCTTACGCCACTTTGTAAAGTCAAATGCGATTACTACACAGTGTCATTCGCGCAAATCTTGCCCGGGTATAAACATTTGGTTGTTATGGTACATTATGGTATATTAATTGGGGTCGCGATCTGATGCTGCTTCCTGAAATGGGGTCGCGTCTGGAAAAAGGTTGGGAACCCCTGGTTTCATGCGTACCGGTATTCAATGTCATTTTCAGACAGTTAATGCTTCATTCTGGTGCACCCATTTATTAAATGTCCCAGGGCTTTCCGGGGCTTTGCCCCCTCATCCCCTACAGTGGGACATTATATTGAAATGGTCAGTCCTGAGGTGCGTAATCTTCCTTATCATGATAGGCTCAAATGATAAGGACTCAGTACCCTTGAGTTAAGAAGGATTAGGGGGGATATGCTGCAAGTTATCAAATTTCTTTCTGGTAAGAATTCTTTGTCTAATTGTGACTACTTGAAGGTTTGTGCTAATTCTCATATGCGAGACCATTGTAAGAAACTGGTGAAATGTTTCTCTAGAGTCAGTGGCGTAGCCAGGCTTTTCAATCGGGTGGGCAAAGGGGGCGGAGGGTATGACTGGTGGGGCAGACTTAGCTGATACTATAGGACTATCTAAGCGGAGCGCCACCATCGGT
>WURT03149922.1:0-11001 GCA_009936505.3 Holothuria glaberrima
GTTGCAGAATAACAGGTCGGTGTTTAACCAATCAGAATGCAGGATTCTCAATAACGGATGGCTAGAGGTGGTAGAATATCCTTTGAATGATCTGTTTAGGCAAACAACTTTTGATATGTGAAGGAATAACTAAATCTATATGCATTGCCATGAAATTGTCATTCAATCCCAAAGATTGTTTCTGAACTGATACGCACATCAAGTTTCTACAAATGTAACCTACACTGAATTTGAAACAACCACAAATGAAGTCATCATCTCACACTGATAAACACTTCTTTGTTTCTTTTATTTCAGTCTAGTTCCCATAGGGAATGTTACATAAAGAACTTGGGATACAAACACACAAACATTGAATGTGTTGTCACACACATGCAATCAACAAGAATCAACCTCCTCTACTATTCCTTCAAAAAATGTTTGCTATTTTAGGCCAAACTGAAAAGACAAATTCACACCAAAACCGAAATGTGGTGTGCTTTGCAGGCAGGAGCCGCAAAGCAAATGGCTTGCATGCATTTCAATGGAACTGTTCACACAGGAAATTTTTTCACTTGTAACAAGATTTCTGTGAGAATGGTCCCATAGAAATACCTACAAGCCATTTGCTTTGCGGCTCCCACCCTCAAAATGCATCAAATTTCAGTTTCAAGGTGAAAACACCTTAACAAGAAAAATCCCCACTTTAACACACCCAATTGCACACACTAGATGAGCCAGCTAGTGGTAAGCACAAAATGAGTCTTGTAGATCACAATGATATGTACATTCCTTACCAGCACTGCTTTCATCCACTCGATATGAAAATGGCTTCTTCAATGCCTTCAGTTCAATTTGATATCACATCTGTATAGTCAATTAGTATAGACTCATGTCAACATACATATTGCAGATATTTTTTAAGTAAAGCCTGATCATCTATACAACATCCTTTGTACTTAAAATCTCTAGCTGTATTCTTACCTAAACGCTCCTGAATTTCTGTCAATAGCTCTTGACTCAGACGTCTGCTTGAACTACTACTACTGGGGACTGAGACTTGGCGCCTATTTCTTGGTTGTCTGAAAGAGTTGTCATTCCCTCCTTGGCCAAATGTACATGGGCATGTACCAAGAAATCGACTCCATTCTTCATGAGGAGGTTGAAGATTGTACCAATCTAGACAATACTGCTTTGGATTGACTGTTGTGTCATCATTAGCCTCTAGCCTGTAAATCCAGCGACCACCAAGTCCTGTGTTTCCTACAAACTGATCTGGAGTGAATTTCGCTGCCAAAGAACTAAAGGGAGGATTTTCAAGGTGAGTGTTAACATATGTGCTAGTTCCAGTGTTGTAGCCGATGATAAGATCTGTTGAGGCTAAAGCTGCAGTGTTCCATAACATCTCATCTTGTTCATAGTTAAACAAAGCAAAACTGAAAGTTCCATCAGTGGCAAGACCAACCTGAAATGTATTTGTCTGTTGAGAGAAATTTAGTGATTAGAAAACCTCTGAAAGAGTTAGAATAACACATTGATGCAAAGCTTTGAGGAGTACTGATTGAAGAGTTAGAGTTAGATGAGGTTTTACGGCCCAGTTTCTAAGCAATTGGTTTTTTTCAGTTGTGGCTCACTGGCTTGTTTTCCCTACTCCATTGCTTATGCTGAGCACCAATCACAATGGCAGTAGGTTCCATTTTTTAAAGTGTTCGGTATGACCCGGCCAGGAGTACTGATTGAAGATACAATGCAAACGTGCATTGCAATTGCATAAATCCTAACATGAGGTTACATCAAACCCGATTGAAGTTGCTTCCACAGGTGAAAAACCCATAGTGGCTGAATCCTCTTAGAGGAGTAGATTAATTGTACTCGAGCACTTCCTCTATGCTTTCAAAACAATAAGAATTCTTTACGGACCACTGTCCTGTGCTCACACTAAGCTTATAATAAAAGCTTATAATAAATAATCACACATAAGAGAGAGAACCATTTGTTTGTTGTGGGCAACTTGTGGAAAGTTTAGAAGATTAAGTGTTGAAAGTGGCATGGTATTATATGATATATTAATGAATCTTAAAATATCACTATATTGTTCATTAACTTGGATCAATCATTATGCAAATTTCCCTGACACTACAAAATCCCGGGTTTGTAGGCGATTTTCAGGGTATTTCTACTTCATTAGTTTGGAAACTCAGATGACACCTTTCTTGGCCCAGTGGACCACAAAATTGGAGATAATGTGCCAGGAGACTCTTTCACAGAAATCTACTGTGACTGCATTAAGAAAGCATTGTGCTGCTTGTGTGCTAATACTGTAAAAGGAGTGCAAAATGCAGGGTGGAGCACCGACTAAATGCCACTTCATAAATGAGACTTTGCATTCAAAAAGTATTGCTACCATACTCTAAGACAAACTTGCAAATGTCTTCATCAGCCACTGTTGAACCAAATAAAAAAGAAAAAAAGAAAACAACTACTTACATCAGCTGTGCTTACAAATGATGGAATTTCAAACCAAGTGACAACCAACACCCAGGTTGAATTAAACTGCGGGAAATTAGGGTCGAAGTTTCTGATGCGATCATTAACATCATCAAGAACGGCAGTCTGATTCACAGTATTACTGTCTGATCGCTCATAAACCTGAATAGAAATTAGTAAAAATTTAAAAATTACTTAAAATTATGCTTCTGATGCTTCCAATGTACTATCATTACTATTATTTGGCTGCTGCAATCAAATCTCTTAAATACACCAGCAGGAGCCTGGTCAAAGAGGTTTTCCATACACACTCACATTTAGCAGCACTAAGTCACAGCTCCCTGATGTGGAGAAACATCCACCACATCTGTCAGACAATATGTACTTAAAAATAACTAAATCCTTTTCAGGTATCAAAATTTGATTGGCAGGTCTCTTTGTTCTTTATTGTTAAGTCAATGTTGACTTTCCCACTTAAGGATGATCCCACTCTTTCAAAGCACAGTAATCCTGGAACAAAGGCCATTGTCAGCATACTGCTTTGAAGATATTTAGCTGAACAACTGTTCAGATAACCCTTCCTTGCACAATTCTATTATTATTCTAATTTCTTCATTAACTAACAAACATAGTCTTTTGAAAATCATTAGGAGTCTACATTTTGATGATGACATTTCAATTGATTCCGCATTATTCCTAAAATAGCAGAAAGTGTATTTATGCATGACGCTAGAAACAAATAGCAAGTTTTAGCCATCTTTAGTTGACCACTCTTAATCCAGAATCTATCAGAGAACTTTCTGTTCAGGTATCTTGAGATCAATAAAGTTAAAGGGGTTTGAACCCCTTTAAAGACTGTTTGGTCAATAGAGCAAGTTTGTAAAAGGGATTAACTGTTGCAATTATAGGGATAAGCTTCACCCAGGAAAAAGCCTTTTTCTCAGGTAATATTGGCTAAAATGTCCTATTCAATTCTAGCAGCATGGTTAAAACAGTAACTTGAATACACACAGCCCTTTAAAAAAGTGGCACTTGGCAGCACAAGCTGAAATAAATTTTACCAGCAATGTGACACCAATGGGTGAAATCATCCTATGAGCACTTTCAGATGTAGCAAACGGCCAGAACAATTGTCTTTGCTGCCAAATCACTCTAAGTTTTGGGGGGAATGTCAGGAACCAGACAATAAGCAGGTTAAGATTTGGAAATATAACTAGATTCAAAAGAGGAACAAGCATTGTTTCTCCATCTCTCACAGCTTCCTGGTCACAGATTCAGCCTTTTTTGCTTAAATATACATAGCCAACTTAGTCACAAACCTGATAGAAGACTTCTCCAGTATCAGGTGCCAGATTGCTATCTGTCCAAAAGGGAGTCACAGCTACCACTGTTTGTGTTCCATCAAATCCCTCTGGATATGGGTTAGGGAAACCAAACTTTTCTGCATTTTCATTTATGAATACAACAATTCCATTGTCCATGAACTGAAAAATATTTGTAAAAAGACTTTAAATTAGGAAGAAATATTGAATGCTACCTGCTAAGTGAAGCAAAGTAGCCTACCTAAAAATCTCCAACACATTAAGTTGTCTTCAATAGCAATACTTGAGATAAATGGCTATGAAATTCAACTAATTTGTTCAGCCCTGGTACCTGCTGTAACAAATGTACTCCTTGATCTTTTGGGTAAGGGAAGTATATCACACTGTATGGTGTCCAAAGGTGCCCACCCCTCACTTCCAGATAACAAATTCCTCACCCGACCTTTAGTAAGTCTGATATCTAGCAACTGCTTCTCAATTATAAGGTGTTACAAATGCTTGAAATGGTATTGACCTTTATAACAACACTATATACTATCAGATCAAAGAACTGTGCAACTGTTACATACATTGTACTACAACAGCCAGGTGTTTGGAGAAACCTCTTCACTTAAACATGTTATCAAGAACTTCAAATGCATTCTTCTTCTTACGAAGGGCTGGATAGTAGACTGCAAGGTTGCAAGTTAATAGATGAAGTCATTTCTTTAAAAGAAATTGTAGTAATAATAAAAATAATCAGGCTTTGAAGGGCAGTTGCTTTATGATGCTTAGCAACCACAAATGCCTGTGCCTAAATGGCTTATGAATTTAGGGCTCCCAGATGCCGAGCGTCATCGTGTCAAATGCCACCACCTCTATCTACTTGGCCACAGCCGTTAAGTGCATAGTTAGCTAAGACGAACACACATTACAATGGCAAAATTCAGAGTCAGAACAAGAAATAAAATGGGGAAAGGTTTGATTTCACCCTACAGTAAAATACTTCAAGCAAAAGTTCAAAACTTACATATAAGCTGTAGTAGAAGTTATCACCAATAGGAAATCCTGCTGGAGGAATGAAAGTCCTTGAAATCTGTTCTCGTTCTCCACTTTGACCAGCAGACTGGTCAGCTGCCTCTGCTGTTAGAGTAAGACGCTCATCCATCTGATCATCTCCAAATGGGAAGAGGCGAATTTCTGGAGAGAAATATCAGGAATTCAGTGTAAAACAAGTTTATTTTAGAATGCCTTTCACAGTTTTTTACTGTGATATCAGTAACTTAAGATCATCACCTAAAGAGTTGAAGCAAGTTTAAATCTAGAATTTCACAACAGAGCTACAACAGTGCCAAGACACAAACCTTTTCTTTATTTTCTTTGGAAATTATATTACATGGATTATCTGGAGTGATTATTCATTTCTTAGAATTTGTACCTAAAAATTAATGTGGAATAGGTTCAAAATGTAGAAAATAAGAAATTATATTAAAAGCATAGAAAATGCTTATATTGTTGTGGCTCTAAGATATTTCAACGACTTCCTACAACTCATTTTCATGAGTGACATTGCCCCTACTTGCAGGAAGCAAATGACGATATCTTGAGAAAAGTACCAAAAAAATGTGATAAATCCTTTCAGTTGTAATTAATAACCAACTTTTGTTGCAATAGATACATACCCCTTGAAACTAGGGACCCCTCCTACTTCTTGCAAACAATTGACAAGACGTCAGTTAAGCTTCATACCAATTTCAAAGGAGACCAAAATGACTTTTATTAAAAGGGGTGGGGGCAGGATTTTAAACCATTTTCAAAGAGACACATCAAGATGTGGCTTGAATCCTTCACTGTGCACCTTCTACTAATTTCCTATAAGTCAGTTATCCCAGACCATTTCGAAAATTTTGTGTTCATTTCAGATAATTTTGGGCCACTCTCATGACTGTACACCAAATGCTAGAATCAAATTTACACCTTTTATTCTTACCTCGGCAATAAAATCCATCCCCTGCAAAACCTTCATTACAGAAGCAGAAGTATGAACCTTGAGTATCGACACAGGTAGCGTTCTGATGACAGTCATTCTCACCAACACACTCATCTACATCTGTTAATGAATGAAAGATTTGTCATTATTTTAAACAGAGTTCACCTTGTGCTGTTAAGGAAAATAATCTTGTTCTTTAAAAACAAATCTCTGAACATTTCCTCTTGTCTCACAAGACTTTCTAGTAGTTAAGGCTGTTCACAAAACTGGTTTTGATTTGAAAACCGGTTAGAACCAGTTTTGGTTTGATTCCTTTTCAAAATTTTCACACAAACTGAAAGACTGGTTGTTGAAAAAAAACAGGTCTATAACCATTATGGTTTGATTTTTGTTTTAAAATTTTATTTTGCCGTGCATTTCACACAAAGTCCTCTACCATTTTAAAACAAATGTATTGAAATGTGCCAATAGTAACTTTTACAAAATTTTCTGAATGTGGCTAGACCTAATACACCGTATATATGCAAGGTCAATGTACTTTTTTGAAAAACCGGTATTGATTCAAAAACTGGTTTTAGCGGCTGTAGAAGTGTCACAGCCTTACTTTCCAGTAACATCACTGTGCTTCATAAAGACTACATTCATCCTAAGTTTTGTTTAGCTTTGAGTGAGGAACCCATCTCAGGATTTTTGATGCATACACTGCCATTTCATAGATCCATGTTACACCCTTGAGGTATTCAGAAAAACTTGGATTGGACAGACTTCTGCATTAAAACCAGTCTTTCTGGAAGCATGTTGAAAAACAAGAATAATTACTGATTAAGTGATGTCAAATGGATGGGATCTAGAAAGAAAGCCCTATCTTTGGCATGTTTAAAGTTACCACAGACCATGGGTAATATCTGCTGCTAGATGGGCAAGGACTGGTTAGATGCCGTAGACTCATTGAACTGATGCAAATATTACATTATCTAAATTATCAATATTATCTGGTGAAATAACAAATTCAATGATTTTAAACAAAAGTTCCAACTCACTCTCTTCACAGGTTAGCCCCATCCATCCATCTACACAGAAGCAGGTGAAGAATCCGATATCATTCACACAGGTACCATTGTTAGCACACGGGTCTGACTCACACTGATCTATCACTGGAATGAAACATCACAAAAAAAACTTACAAGACAAAAAGAAGCTTCTCACATATCCTTTACTGGTTGCCATACCTAATGTGCTATAATTCCACAGGTTCAATCCACAAACACGGCTATTTAAGAAATCTATGAGCCCCAATACTTACATCCAATGTAATTTGTAAGCATCAGTTCCTATCTTTGCCAGCTACAGTACTAATTGCAAGTATTTGAGTTTTGTATACATTAGTATAAGGTGACAAGGAGTGAAAAAGAATACACAAGAAAATAAATTCTAAGCATTCCTAAAGTAAATTAATTTCATAAAGTAGCAGGCACATTAGGAATGTCCTGACCCATGCACAAGTAGAAACATTTTAGGAACAAAGTGGAACAAATTGAAAAAAAAAAAAAAAACCTTAATAACTTGCATTTCTACTGTTTTGACCTAGACAAAAACTTTTGGGTTTATTCTGGTTGCATTTATGGTTGGATGCCACTCTTAGGCCAGTTTGTACTCAGTGACCTTAAAACCGCTTCCCAGTCTCTTTGCTGCTGTTAGGAAAGTTTCAGTTGATGGTCACAGATGAATAAGTAAAGCTTGCTGAGAATTGCAATAAAACCCTTACACTAAAATTAAACAATGATGCTAACAACATATTTGGCATGGAGGTAAAAATTTCAAAAATTATTTATACAAAGAAAAGTAAAACATTTCCAAAAAATAGATTTCATTTAAATTGTTTACATGTTCCATTCATCTTGCATATTCATTAAGTCCCTGACACTTGGTGGCAGTGGGGATGGGGGAATATACAGAGAAATACCTTTTACCAAAGAAGACGCTGAAATAATGCAGAACAAAGATTTACATTACAAAAATAAAATGATGAAATGTAGAAAGAGAAAGAGAAAAAATTCAGAAGAAACTTACACATGCATGTTGACAAGTCTCCAATGAGAGTGCCATTATTGCACTCAAGGTAAGATCCTGGTGTCTCTAGTTCATAGAATTCATCACATACTAAACTGATCACAGATCCATGAGTGTTGTCAGTATTATTGAACATAGAAAACTGTGGAGCTGTTGGCAAATTACAGTCCTCTGCAGAGAAATAACAGAAGTGCTAGAATAAGTGGAAGGTACCCAAATTCAGCCCTAAAGTCTATAACCTTGAAAGCGCACAACAATGGCCTTTAACAAACTATGATGACCCCTTTATGTTTATCAACAAAAGTACTTTTGCAGTGAGAACCCAAACATAGCCCCCAACCCCCTAAAAAAAAAAATTCAACCCCTAATTATCTAATCAAATTAGGTGAACATGCACTGAGATTTCTTCTTTTTCTTTAGTAAAATTCAGGGTACTAGATATGAAGTAGCTTGTATATTACACTTGAAAGAAGGCCTAACCTCTTACATGTCTCCACCTCTTTCATTCTGTAATTCTTAGATTTCTCTGAATCTAGATGGCTATTTATAATCAAGGACATCTTGAGCTTTAAATTTCACTCCCAAGACAGGTGCTTAATCTGCCCACCTCATATAGGAGGACAGTAAAGACCAATCTTTGAATCTCTTTAATCCCAAAGGTTGACAGGTCTGTGGGACACTGTGCCCAAATCAATACCAAACAACTTATTAGCAGCCTGGACAAATGCAAATGTCTGAATTGTCCATTGAAACCTCATCCAACATCATCCAAGGACTCACATACCCCGAAAAAAAAACTGCTGAAAAAACATTGTCTCTATGACAACAACCAAAATGCTTCTCTTACAATCGAAATCAACAACCTATGACTTTGGCATATGGGTGTATGACCACCAAGCTAGTTTCCATCAACCCCAGTTGTTGACTTACATATTTTGAATGT
This sequence comes from Holothuria glaberrima, assembly GCA_009936505.3. Classification (NCBI taxonomy): domain Eukaryota; kingdom Metazoa; phylum Echinodermata; class Holothuroidea; order Aspidochirotida; family Holothuriidae; genus Holothuria; species Holothuria glaberrima. The sequence continues at coordinate 8,771 of WURT03149922.1, forward strand.
GTTTGATTTCTGTGTAGGACATAATACAGAAAGTATCAGTTGATTTATGCTCTGTTAACTTTAATCTTACTTACTGTTCCAAATGGGATTCAAGCTGGCAACAATATTTAAAAACATATTGTATAATATTCTACATTACTCACTGTAACATTCAGGAAATGCTTCTGCTCCAAAATCAATGCCATCGCATTCCCTTTGGCTAGTTCCTACCAAAGTGTAGCCAGGTTCACAGAAAAATGTAATTGTATCATTCTGTCGGTACAAGTTATATATTGGTGTGTAGTAACCATTGGGTATATCCACTGGCTGAAAACAAAGATCTGCAGACAAAAATATATATGGGAAAACATTATTAGCATGACAAAAGATTGGTGGTAATTTTTGGACACTCTAACAGTCCTAAATTGCCCCTACACACATGGCATCACAGAAGTTGAACAGTTAGTTAGTTAGATGAGGTTTAACGGCCCAGTTTACAACCAACTGGTTCAAGTCGAGCCGGCCACAGCCTTTTTTCCAGTTGTGGCTCACTGGCTTGTTTTCCCTTACTCCATTGCTTATGCGGAGCATCACGTACAACGGCAGAAGGTTCCATTTTTGAAGTCTTTGGTATGACTCGACCTAGGAATCGAACCCGGGCCTCCCGCTTGAGAGCCGGATGCTCTAACCACTAGACCAAACACGCGGTCAGAAGTTGAACAGAAAGTGGACCCTCCAACAGAGGCAAGCATGTATCATTGTAACTAACACCAACAAATAAATGAATACAGTTGGTTTGCATACCGGCAGTCTACGCACACATGCGGAGTCTACATTGTGCGTGCAGTGTGCTTCATTGTTTTGACTCCAAAATGATGTCATGTGACGTCAATGCATAAGGTCTATAGATTATCACAATTTATTACAAATCAAATCAAAGTTTTTGATGGATGTAAATAACTGTGAGATTACAAATGTGTAACCCACTAATGATTAGGCTAAACACCCTTACAGTCAGTGGTCTACTACAACCTGTAAAGTTGGTGCTGCTGCTATAATACACACAAAAATATGGATTAAAGCAGGGGTTCCCAACCTGTGGTACATTTGGACTTTTTCAGTGGTACGCAGTGTGACTGACAGCTATTTGTTATCTGCCAATGTGCACTTACTCATAATTGATTTAATCAATTCATTCTTCCTCATGCATCCCTCAAGCCGCTGTACACTGACAGCTACTTGACATCGGTGTTAACGCATGAACACTAATAAATATAGTTGAATATTGGTACAGTGGTACTCGGTGGCACCACGAAAATGTGAAATGGTACTCTAGCAGACAAAGGTTGGGAACCCCTGGTTTAAAGCTACAGTACCCTAGCTTACTTCTGAACTGAGCTGGTAAGATAACTTGGTAAGCTGGTTATCACAGTTGTTATGTTTGGAACAATCAATGCTGTTAATGTTTAAACCTAGCTAATTGCTTACTAGGATTACAGCTACAATGTTTAGAGTTGACAATTACAATTTATAGGTATTAGTGTTATGATTTGTAGAGTTCTCACTTGTACAAAGTTCCTCAGATTCATCATAGTTATCACTGCAGTCATACGTGTAGTCATCACATAGGTAAGACACAGGTATGTACAAACCATCAGCAGGACATCGGAAATAACTTGGTTTAGGACAGTGGTCTTGCGATCCCAATTGATCTTGAAATAAACAAAAAGCAGACAAGAACATGTAATTTCACAGAAGTTCAACTGTCACTCAAAATTCTACACCACTCTTATTCCTACCACTTCTGCAATAGCTGTAAAGCAAAAACTAAATGGCCTTACTTTAAAAAAAAGAGAAACAAATGTATTATAAATGATTTAAACATTTCATTTCCTTGTGTCAGGCATTTCCAAGATTTGAATGTCCCAACACTGATTTTAATTGAAACCAGTTCCACTATTTTGCTTTGAGAATATGAGAATAAAGTGTAATGTGTCTGCAAAATTCCCTCACTTCCAAGGTTTTTTAGTAGGTTCACAATATTCCTTTAAGAGAGGCTATCAATCACAATTTAACGATGGCCTCTATGGCCATTAATTTGCCAACTCATAAATGTCAGATTCTGGCAGTGGTGTAGGTAGAACCAGAAAGCCAAAAGGCTTAGAGATTCCTTGCCTTATGATATATTGTAACAAACATGAACCACCCACATGACAAGCATGAGATCCCTCACAACTATCCTACTTGAGATA
>WURT03149933.1:0-11001 GCA_009936505.3 Holothuria glaberrima
TGAGATATAGTGTTTGGAAGATTTTGACCTTTTTACCTCTGGTGACCCCAAATGACCTTTGACCTCAACAAAAAATGCAAGGGCTCTTCTACTCAATATGGGCAATCTACATGCTATGTATGAGATCCTTCGCATTTATCCTTCTAGAGATATAATGTTTACAAGCAGGCATCACATACGCAAATACACACACACGACATCACCATCGCATGGATTCCTTGCCTGCCTTTGGCAAGGAATAAAAAATCTCTGACAATAACTTATACTGTTACTGTAGCATATGGAAGGGGAGATATCTTTGGCTTTTTGACAGGGTAGTCTTCTGTACATCCCTTCCACCAGTTCAACTGTTATATTGTTTTGTGATGAGACAAAAAATATTCATGAGATAGAAGCATAACACCAAAATGGTGGACATCAGGGGCACTGTGTCAAAACTACTTGGAGATGAGTGAAACGAGATTTGTGCAAAATTAGATGTTGCGACAGGTAAGTATATGTCCGCTATGTGAATTTATTGCATTCATAATCCCAATGGATCAATTTCCTATGCATGCGACCACATCTATGCAATCCCCTCCAGCCCTCTGATACACTGTAGGCCTATGATGTACTGTAAGCATACGATAGCCTTGTGAGGCTATGTGTATGTAAGCATACTGTACACGCAGCCTCACAAGAACAAAACTTGCACTAACCTAAACTAGGCCTAAGACATGACACAGACTCCATTAAAACATCAAGCACACCAAAATTAGGCACCTCAACTACAGTAGGGAAAAAGTTTGTCTTTAAAATAAGAATCAACTTGTATAAAATATCACGATTAACTTATCCATACAAAATTTGTTTATTCAGAAGTAGCAAACAAATCTGGATTCTTCAAACTCATAAGCATGATAATGACATCATTTGTCAAAGTTTGAAATTCACTTAATTTCAAGAAAATGCTATTGTATGGTAGGCATGGAGGCATGCTTGGAAGGCAAATGACGATCCTTGGAACAAGATGGCTGACATGGGGGGCAGGGCTAAAAATACTCTGTGTAGGGCGCAAAGTGTGAGTTAATGCAACTTAGATGTAGCAAGGGTACATGTCTGCAAAGTGAATGTTGAACACTGATCGAACACTTAAGTCCTAGAATCACACAAGCTATTGAAGACCTTTGGAGGCACTTGCAAACTCGTAAAATAGTATCATAACCAATATTCACAGCCAATATTACAATGGTAAGCCATAATCATTTACAGCATACCCTTATTCAAGAACTATAAGTAGTGTCCATTTAAGTGGTCAACTTTATTTCCATTTTATTACTCAACTAGTGCCACAAAACCAACATGTAATGCATGCATGGTACATTATGTGTATGCTTGTCAGTAGTTTACCTGAGTGAGCTACTTTACTGTATCATGACAAGATTCATGACATAAAACAGGTTTCAAACGATATTCTGTTTTCTCTTAAATGTTTTTTGCCTGCTAAAAAATTAGTTTCCCATTTTTCAGAAAATTACTCAATCTTAAAGGCTCTCTAATTTCACACCAGCCAGTAACATTTTATCTACTTAGCCCCTCCTCTAAACATCCTGTCTAGTACAGTACAACTTTACCTATGAGAGAGAGAGCCACATTATCCTGCACTGAGTCTAAATTGCTGGAGGTAATATTGTAAAATAAAGTATGTGTGGGCTTAACTGGAAACACAACTGAATGCACAAGTCATTGTTGACCAACCAGAGTAAAAGTGTATTGTTTGAATGAATGTCAAAGTGCAGTTATCAACAGTATTTAAAACTCTATAATCCCCAAAACTCTTCTGGTTTGGGAGTCTATGAGCGACGATACTTACCTCCTATTTACTACACATCAACCTTCTGGAAATGGAAGCGATTTTCTTAGCACTCGATTTGTGGAAGGAGCGAAATAAACTGGGCTTTTATTAAATATGTTTGGGCACAGAGTTGCTAGCAACTCCCTCCTTTGAGGGCTCCCTGCTTTGGTGGGGGAAGGCAGGATGTCATGTCTCCTTTAAAAAAATTTCAGTCATTTTCCTTGCTTTCTTTTCAGAAAAACATTAGTTATAGATTCTCTAACATAATGACAATCAAAGCCTTCTTCCCCTCTCCACTGAACATTTTTAACAATGCAACTATATAGCCAGAAAGGAGACAGATTGAGTTAAATGCTTCCAGTACTGTTCACAAAGGAACACATTCTATACATACAGTATTATGCATCAAAAAGAAAAGGCCTTTTAATTTCTGTCAATTTCAGATATTATGTACTGCCACTTGTTTCATTTTACTAGACTTCAGACCAGGTCTTGTTTTTTGAATTACATGATTCTCACTAGAGCTGAAAGCAATGCAAAGGAAAAAAAAAAAAAAAAACAAAAAAAGAGAGATATCGATGACAGGAAATAAGTCATAATGTAATCCTGGCTAATGTGTACAGTTACAACAGTGGAAGATGTGGTGTTCTTTGTCAGGAAAACCATTTTGGCAAGTCATACTACAGTAATATTAATACAGCCAAATGGTGGAAACACTTCCTTCTTGAAATAATTTCAGTTTTGTGTGATGAGGTTCTCATACATTGAAACAATCTTACACGGTGACAAAGATGTGAGAAACAAAAACTACTGAAAGGAATCATTCTACAAGTAGAATGCTTAAGATCAAAATAATAAGTTTCTGATCAATCTGCCCGCAGCAGGCCTGGAGGCACTTGACTTTTTGCTGGACTGTTTCAATGTGAATGACCTTGTGCTTCTTTGTAATTAATTTCAGTACATACCTGCTGACCCAAGCATTTTGTAGAATCTGTACTCCAAGTGTAACTGCGGCGCTCTCGACCTCATTGGCTCCTGATGAGAAAATGGAGATAATGTTACATTTTCGTCATGCAGTTACGTCACCATCGAAAAAACCAACCATAAGAATGAAGAAAGAACAAGGAAGAGGTTCATCATCGTGGTCACCTTTTGATGGTGAAGCACCGACAGACTAGGCGAAATAGGCACAAATAAATTATATCAAACATACAGTAGGCCTACCACAGATAAATGTTCTCATCAGAGGTAAAAAGGGAATAAGAAGTCACCTCCTATCTTCCCTTCAAATATTGCCTAAGTCTTCAAACAGGAGTTGAGCGATTTGTGGAAAGCACAAAATTTATGGGAATCAGAGCACAACATGGTAAACATGAAAAATTGAGAAGGCAAAACAAAAAATCCAAAATTCAAACATGGTAACTTCAGCAATTTGTCATCATTTTCAAAAGAATATCATGTCACTTAAGGCAACTCAATTGTGACTAAAGACTAAAAAAAACTTGTCAAATACACATAAAGCACTCAATTCAGTCTTCACAATCCATTGTAAACTATCCTTCTGTAACAACACATACTTCTGTAATTACAATATGGAATGGTAACTTCACAAAACGGAAGTCAAATTTTACAATACAGAAATCACGAAAATCTAGAAAACGGATTACAAAATGGATCTGGTATTCATAAAGTGCTTAATTCCTGCTGTAAGCCAATTCTACCTTTTGATGTATTTTTCAGTACATAAAAATTGCATTAAAGGTATACAAAAGAAATTTTTTTTGCATATTTATGATTGATAATTAGTAAAAAAGGTATTGCCACGTGATTCAAATGAGCTATGTATGAATGAAGACAGGGGAAGAGCTCCTTTAGACAGATGTGACTAAGCAGTAAACAATATTACCAAAATGAAGTTTTGATATATGGATGACAAAATATCGATAATGTGGATATTACACAATTTTGTTATCCTCTGCATAAGCTGCATTGACAGTTGGCAACTGGTATTTAACACACCGCACAATGATTTGTGTACATGGTGCGTTGAACTCCTCCAGTGATACAGAACCTTCCCGTTCAACTACTACATGCCTGTGTGCTTGAATAAGGTAGGCCTACAGTATACTGCAGTTGATTTGATCATTCCTGTCCCAACGAGAAGTGATCCTATGTAATGAAAGGCCTGAGCTTCATTTAAACTTGAGAATATCAATACTTCCAGTATCGGTTTGGAACACTCATTTCTGTCATAAGTGATAAGTCATTGTTGATGAATATCAATATTTGTGTACAATGTCGATATTTTAGTAGTATCGGTACTACTTAACTGTGTATATACATACACTGTTTCAAAATGGATGTCAACAAAATCACTAGAAGTGTATTTTAATACATATTATGCATATTTTATATACTGTCACTACTTAGATGTGACTGTATAATTTGTCCTTTTAGCCATAGGACATGGTTTCACATGGTGTCTCAAGTTGTCTAGCCAACAAAGATATCACCCTACTGAATACACTGGCTGGTAGACTTTGTACATCTCTATAAACTATGGTTTACACGACAACAAAACATTCAAACTGTTCACACAGCTGATAATGCACTTTTTGTTGGAATACAACACATACTGTACAAATGAAGATTGAAACTACCTGCATGTATTCTGTAATGTTGGTCATAATCCCCTAAAGATAAAATTAATCTAACTGCTCCTTCATTTTGTTGCGTACAGTCTACTGACCATTTTCGATGCCAATGAGCAATATTCCGGTGTATACTGTACATTCTAGATGTACAGCATGGTATTGTACATATATGCTGTACCAGGTGTCAAATAATACCAATATTGATATCAACTGTAAAACACCTAAAATAATTAGAATTAAAGCACCATATTGCTCTCAAAATACAACTTCATTTACGAGTGAAAACTGTTGACTCATGCGAGTCTCTGCAGCTTTACGGTGACTGTAGAGTGCTGACACCAGCCACTATCTGCAGTCCCGAGTACCCTGCAGCATGGGGAACGGCATTAGTCTTTCCAACAAAAATTGTGTCCAGTTAAAAAAAGTCCATCAAACTAGACTGAAATTCCTCTTTACCTGCATACCGTTTAAGACTTTTCTGATGCAACTGGCACCACTACCACCTCTGTTCCATCAAAAATATCCCGCGGTCATACTTAATGAAGGAACGCAGAAGCTCCAACTGATGGTGTGTGGTCACATAGCTTTCGCCACACCACCATCAACAACTGTTTCCCTAAACGCTCAAATTGATTAGCCCACTCATCCCATAGCAACATTTTGACATATCCACTAACGATCATGTTCAATGATGGTTGCATTTAATTCAATCTTACACATGGTCCTCCCACTAATTGACATGTACGAAAACAAATTGTCCTTGAGAAGGAAAGAAAAATGAGATCAGACACACCCTTGGTAAACCTGCCCTTCAGGGTCTTTAGGCTCATTAGAGCCTCCTCCTAAGCCTTCTACTGTGTTTCTAATTATACATCTTTGTTTACGTTGGGTGGCAATCTCAGAATATGACTGTCACTTCCCGCAGCATGAATGCCAAATTCATCAATTAGATCTCCCGCAATTGAGGCATATTTTGACAAATTGCTGCATTCGTTAACAATTGCTGTTGACGAAGCAGAGCACGTGTATGACAACCTTTGATTGCGCCAATTGTACATAACAATTTATCGCAATTTGCATGGTAATCACTCCTGAGGTTACAATATCCAGGTCTACAAATCATTGCATTAAGTAATTCGAGGTAAGTCAGGTCACTGACGTACAGGAAGCACTCGCTAAAACCAAAACATGTGCAGCGCCCTCATTACATCACTTAAAATGTAATACGTCATGTAGACTTAAAAAAAAGTACAAGATGAAAGTATGTCATACTGTAGTCCATAAGCTTGATGAAAAGATGTGGTGGATCTGACCTACTTAAGGGTAGATGCACAAGTCTTTGATATGGATGCCCAATTTTTTTTTTCTTTTTAACATTGTAAAAAAATTTGTTCCATACCCTCTGTACATTCCCAGTGATATGAGTAACTTTGTCAATCACATAAATTCAACACAGTTTATACAATGTTATTATGGAGGTCACCAAACTACTTTACTTTTTTGGGTTGATTGCACAAATTTATTCTGGTAAACACAGATCCAAAAACGTGAAAAAGTAGCTATCTCCCCTACTGTACCTGCCACACACTATTGAGCCTATCAACAACACAATGCAATACCAACACTGTCACATATTATAAGTTTTCCAGGTCCCACAAATTATTGATTAACCAGCTCTACACAAATCTGTTCGATTCCCAGGTCGAGTCATACCAAAGACTTTAAAAATGGAACCTTCTGCCATTGTGTGTGATGCTTCGCATAAGCAATGGAGAAAGGGAAAACAAGCCAGTGAGCCACAACTGGAAAAAAGGCCGTGGCCGGCTCAACTTGAACCAATTGGTTGGAAACTGGGCCGTTAAACCTCATCTACAGTAACTATCTACACAAATCTGTTCCATCAATGACAAACTGCTACTTCATCATGCAAATTAATTCCATCATTTGATGAAATGAATAACTGCGCCAAATTACTTAGGTATTGAAAATGCCATCAGGTTCTTTCTGTTTAGGGAGCCACGCTGTCAAAATATGTCAAGTTTCTATTCCAACCATGTTTACATCAGATTCGAATGTGGGGAAACAGGTCTAACATTAATACATCATCCTGCAGGTGCTCAGAGATAATAAAAAAACCGTTGTCAAATCTCTGTACTGCTCGTTCAATATGAATCCTCACCTTTCCATATCAAGGGCATTTCAGAAAAATGCCAAATATATATAAACTGTACAGATTAAATATTCAAAGCTCACTTTAATATCTGCAATGAATGCAATACCATACATAATTATACTTGCAGTAAAAATGAATTCTGCTCCATCATTATGGTTTTTTTTTTTTTGGCAGGCCAGTGATAGCAGTGAGGATGATGTTACAGATTAAGAAGGGGATATACAGTATATTAGAACTACAGTATTTGCAAATCTCTTATTTGAAGAGGGCAAGACTGTTGGGGCAGGGTTCACAACTTTTAAAGGTTTTCTGGATCAAAGGTTCATTAGACCAAACATTCTAACTCTAACTTAATCTTAACCCTAACCAAAATCCTTACTCCAACCCCACTCTTGCCTGAGGATAATCCTAGGCTATGCCTAATCCTGAACCTCATTCTGTATTTAACCCAAACCCTATCTCTATTTTTAACTTGAAGTAAATTTTCATCCAATGCAATCATAGGTCTAGCAAACCTTCAATCTAGTGAACCTTTGGTCTAGTGGGCAGACCCTGACTGTCTAGTACTGTACTTCACTACCTCATATCAGATCAACACCCATTTCCTCACCTCACTGGTGGAAGTATAGGATCTACCATACCTTCTCCTTGCAACATCTTATATTTAAACTAGTTCATACTTCTAAATTTTTGCATGCTTTTTAGCCACACTATAAAACATAACTAATCATCACTTGTTCTTCTGGGCCAATCATGGACATCGCTTTGAATTACAGTTCAAAGTATTCAACTTTTGTAGCTTTATGGTGCTATACTGAAATTTGAACTGGCCTTGAAGGGCAAATTTTGTCATCCCAGACAGTTCCAATTCTCCTAGCTATGCAACTTGTAGGTCGTCCCAAAACTGTGTAAAGCCTCATCATTGTGCAGAACCAAACCTGTTTTATTTATACTTCAAGGTAATGTGCTGGTGAGTATACAAGAATATAAAGTGTAATCCAAGCTCTCTGCATTGTATGGAATGTGAGCTACTCTGCATCTTTTGAATTTTCAAACTTTGCTCTTAGTCAAAGATTACCACAGGTACTGTAAGTAGGGTTACATAATAGGAGGTGACGATGGGCGATATAGATTGAGAATTTTGATACCCCCACACTATAAATATACTTTGGGGTGACGAGTGTATGGCTTAAATCACTCACAAGGTCCTGCTCAAGATCAGAAAGTACCAGATCCATGAGTGCAGCACCCTGCTTCTGTCCTGGGAGACCAGGTCAGCATGGGGCTGGAGTACCACTAGACGGTCCACCAGAAGGTGGATGAAAAGTGAGAACCTTTTACAGGGTTTTCTTCAAGGAAGGGGGGAGGGAAAGAAGAGGATTTGTCCCTCCCCCCTTTCCAGAAGGAGGAGGGTAAAATCCTGCCCCCTTTTCCATTTCCATAAAAATAAAAAAATTGTCAATATCTTGGTTTCTTAAGCAGAAGATACTTTTGCCGCAATGTTTAAACTTTCATAAATAAATGGCATTTAAAACCCTTCCAATTGCACCTTATATGGGCCTTGAAGCAAGGTTTTGTCCTCCTGAACCCAATTGTAACTTTGGTCAGGGACAGCATCAATTTGGACTTGGGGTTTTGCAGTAATAATCCCTCCCCCCCCCCTTTTTTTGAGTTTCTGGTAGGAACCCTGTTTGATGATAGGCCACAACACCATGTGCAGCACCCGGTTCTGAGATGCTCTAATCACCAACAGGACCCTGTGAATGTCGATATTGATGTAGCAAGGGGTATTGTACAGTTAAGTACAGAATACAGTACTTATAATGTCAGCTTTGCTCCAGAAATACACTAGAAGTTGAAGTGTTATATCCCCTGTCAATGTATTGGTATGCATAAAAATGTACCTAAAAACAATTACAGCCTTCTGGATCTAACTACAGTAGCAGGGGTGAGAGGAGAAGGTGTGGACCAAAAATTGGATACATATGTTCTTAAGAGGTCAAATTTTTGAAGAGTATTGCAAAACATTACCTCTCATGAATACCAAGGAGGTGAAGTACTTTATCATCTTCCTAGTAATACTGTCACAACACCAAGGTCATGTGAGATGTAACCACAGTTCAGACAGAGACAACAATGTTTATATTTGAGATTAACAGCTGAAACAACTGCTGAGGTCTTGCAATTGCTACATTTTGATTTTTTTTTTCCCATGTTTCTCCTACTGCAATCTAGCACTTCTTACTGTACTTCAAATCAGTAGGCTTCCAGTACTTCAGTGTAATGTATGAAACAAGTATGGTACCTGTCTATGATTCTAGTGTTACATTACAAAAATTACCATCATGACAAGTATAAGAGTCCCACACAAATTTAAAGTACACATGCACACAGTATGCCAACAAACAGGTAAGCGATGCTGTGAGCACTAGAACCCCAAGCCCCTAACTAACTGTGCACGCAATTATTGAATTCCCACCGATAAAGCCCAAGAGGCTCTCCTGGTGGTGACGTGATGTTTATATTACCCTTTGATAATAGTTTTCCAAGAAATGCAAACAAGTACAAGGAAGATGATGCACTAGTACTAGATGAAGGACATGTTTATAATTTAAAATTTGTCATGTGATGCAATCAAATCACAAATCAAGCCAGATTTGTAGGTAGGATTTTTTCAGAGAAGAACTTCCTTGTTATTCAACAACAAATTTCTCTGTAACACTGATTACTATAGGTGTGGGAATGTTTAATACAAGCACATTCTATACTATCTTCCTTGTTAAGAGTATGAACAAATTTCCCTTGTATAAGACCATTTTGGTAGAAATTTTCAAATATGATAATACAACTCATTTGTACATGTGAAAAACATCTGGAATTTAAACCAAAATAAAAACTCACCATACCATATCATGGCATACTATACCTAACCTTTGCATTTTAATGTACTATTAAGTTAGAAATAATGGCTGGTTTCACTTTCTCTATAGACAATTGATTAACCTACAGACAATTGATTAACCAGCCTTAAACGTTCTCAGTAAACTGTTCATTGTAATTAGCCTCACTGACTTGATAAATCAATCAGTTATATTAAAGCCAAAGTATGAAAAGATTTCAAGGAAATTACACCTCAGGAACAATACTTAACAAAGCATAATATCAGCTTCTGTCTTTAAGTTCACAGAATCACAAAGTCACTTTCCTGGAATCAGGAAAACACGTGTTTAATTAACTGAAGTAGCAAAAGAGTACAAAATTAAAGGTTAACAAAAAGGGTACAAAATTAAAGGTTCAACCCCACACAGAATGTGGTCATTATGAAAAGGTTAGACATCATGTTCAGAGAGTACTTACCAGTTTGATTGCCACATGTTCATTGTTGTATAAATTTTTACCTGCAGAAAAACAGAACCATAAAATATGTTGAAATAAAACATGTATGGGATATGGAAAGTTGCTTCTAGTATTGAAGATGATGGCTGTGGTAATTGTACCATGTGGTTTTAAAACCACAACTGCGATTTTCTCTGTAGAGTGTTTGGAGAAGTTTTCTCATTCTGTAATAAGATCTTTTTTTTTTTGTTGTTGTTGATCTTCTGTGATTATTTGCCACTTTCCTCCCTTACTGTCATCCTTTCTCAGGTCAATGCAAATTATGATAGTTATATAATTCAAATGCAAAGACTGAAACAGAGGACTAAATTTACTGAAAAAGATTTTCAAAGTCTACTACTACTGTAGAACTGTGTATTAAAACTGAAGGTTAAAAGTGGTGTCTTTTGCAAGATGCTATCACTTGACAGAAGGAACAGGGAAGCAGTTTACAGTATTTAATTCCTGTCACAAACATCAGAAGAAAACCATGTCCATATCCACTGCCAATTTTGACAATTGGACTAAATATGCAGATTACATAGTCAATTTGTAATTTTGTCTGTCAAGGTAACATACCAGTAAACTACTGAGGTGCATTGTGGGGTAGGAGAGCAGGTCACAACCTGTGCCATTTTTATCCCTTTATAATTAATGTCCCTACAGGACAAGAATGGGCGTCAATCACTTGCCAGTTTGACAATGATGATCAGGCCGCAGAAAGGTTTACAGTACTTTGCTCCTAAAGAAGAAACAATTTGAACAAAAAACAATACAGCCAGAGCTCCCCATGTTGTGCTTGAAGCGGAGCAAAATACTGTACAAATCATTATGAAACCTTTTTTTTTGGAACCTTTAAAGGTCATAAGCAGCCACCCCAAACTTATTTTGAAACCAGAATGCAAAAATGCATTGAGGTTTCGATGATGCATATGTTTTATTCCCAATAATGCCATGTTATCCCA
>WURT03149944.1:0-11001 GCA_009936505.3 Holothuria glaberrima
CACACACACATACACACATACACACACACGCCATCATGAATGCATAGGTTTCTCTTTCATCGAAACCAAAAAAGGGGACACATAAATGTTGAAAATCTAAACTTGTTGGATATTTTTACAAAAAGCACAACCAATCAGCAACCACAACACCAATTAGAATTTAAAACACCAATTTCATCTCAAAACCCCAATTTCAAACCACAATCCATGCAAGTTTGTGATCCCTCATCAGCTGGCAGCTTTATTGGCAAAGTAAGTCTCTTTCCATAAAAGATCTAACTCATCATATACCACACACTTTAAATCCCTTCTTGTTTTCTTTTCTTTGCAGTCTGAAATGAGAACTGTAATATCCTCATTTTACTTTAGTTTGGCACATTATGATTTGACATGTTGGTGGATATATCCAAATAATTGTGATATCCCAAAACTCATAAAAGTACCAATGATTGAATCATTTTTTTCATTTTATTCCTTTCATTTACTTGTTTTCATCACAATCTCAAGAAGTACAGTTAGGTAAAAATTATATACGTTATGCATTACATGAAAGTATAACATCTTCAAGAAAATTGTGAAGGGAAGCATTCTTGGAAAAGTGGGCTTATCTAATAGAGTGCTCCCCAGGTTATAAACAAAATTTTAATACCCCCTCCCCAAACACACAAACACACACACACAACTCCCTGCCTCAACTCCTCTTTCACTAGCTATAATATAGCTAAATGGTGATTCTACAGCACACGTCACCTGCTCAAGCTGTCTCTGCAGTTTTTCTTCCCCCTCTTTAAGCTGAGTTTCCAAATCTTGGACTCTCTTTTCCACCGTCTCTTGTTGCTCCCTGACAACATGGTCGAACTGAGTCACCTTAAAAGATTAACATGTGAAATTTAAATAAAATTACTCTGTTTTAGAATTTGACAATTTTAGCAACAGATAGTCAACACAATAAAAGACAATGCAACCTCACCAGTTCACTTCCTTTGTGAACCATAATATACTACCATCATAATAGAAGACATGAACACAAAACATTTTTAATACATTTTGAATGGTTAATACCAAGTAACGTATAACATATATCAGAGATTGTAGTTTTAATGAACCAGGAAGCACTTACTTGAATAGATAAATGATTCCACCACCTTTGAAATTTTTCTGTTAATTTATATGCCATTTTTACTTATGGGTTCATTGTATGATGTAAAATTATGCTTCTTGATGTTTTGTACATTTTTCTGAGGTATTCCATCACCTTGTGAAAGCATGGCTGTTCTCCATTCAGAACACTTAATGGCTGTGACTTAGCTACTTTCTGTCTATGGTGTTAACTTTCCCTCAAAAAAAGTTATGGTATGATTCCGTATAGGTACTCTTATTCTTCTGCTATATGCCTTGTCAATTTGGATTAAAAACCATTAATTTTGTAATTTTTGCCATAATAGTAGCCCTGTGTAATGTGCAGGATTATTTTTAAATTTCCTTTTTGTTTTTTTGGATTCAGAATGATGACAAAGTAATTTTGGAGTTTCTAGAAAAACCTGAAACTGAAGCATTTTTTATGATGTGATACATAAAGTTAATTACACCTTCTTTTCTACCAGGCTTATGCCAGTTTTCCCATATTCACCAATAATTACATAACCTAGCCATGTGCAAGTATGAAGAGATAAAATTTGATTTCTGTCCCTGTAGATATAGTAAGCCTACTTGCTTGAAGGTCCACTGCCCTATGAAGCAAAGAACCTAGAAGACTACTTTTTTAACCTTTCCAATCTCACATATTAAACAAGAAATTTTGAAAACTACATGATTCACCCTGTCCCATTTTTTAGCAAAGTAGCCATAGGACTTTTGAAAATATTACATGTTAAGCAAAGTAGCATTTGAAACTCCTTCATTTAACATTCACCCCCTTAAGAAAAACTGAATTTAACTTTAAAAAGTGTCTGTGTTGGTTTACCTGCAGCATTTTTACAAGTTTTGCAAAGTACTAAACTTGGAAGACTTTTTGAAAAAAACTTAATCACCTTTGCAAGTTAACCGAGGTTGCTTTGAAAACTATAGGACATAACTTTAATTGCACCAATTAAACTTTACAGAAGATTGAAAAACTACAGAGACAAATTGGGAAAAAGTAAAAACAGTCTCAAATTACATTATTTGGAATTGCAAAAAAAAAAAAAAAAAAAATTTGTGATCTCTGCCAACCTACCTGTTTCGTTCTCTCTTCAAGCTGTTCTTGGCTACTCTGCAGCACTGCTTCCATCTCTTTCAGGTCTTGTTCTTTGCTGTGTGCCTCTCCCTGAGTGATTCTGATTTAATTAAAAAAAAATAGATAACATGGTATAATACTTCAGATTTCTTCATTTCACTGTGCCTGTAGATATGAATATTGGGGATCCATTCTATCAGGCTTTGATTCAAAAACTTCTGATGTTCAGACTAGTGTGTTATTATGGAACCAGAACACAGCGGAATAGGGATCACTTGGGCCATGTAAAGATAAGTAGGGCAACATATCATTGGACAAGACCTACCTTCAATCAGTTTTCTATTTAATAAAAAAAAGTCTTGATGTAATCAAACAAAAATTAGGGCGAGTCAAAAGCCATCTACTATATACATACTTTTTTTTTTCAAGTTTTCTGAGATCACGTTGTGTGTCCCTTGCACAAGTTGCACCTGTTTCCATCAGTTGCTTATTGCAAACTCCATTGACATGTTTAATTTACTTGTTAGGAGACAGTACACCCCAATTTGATATGACATATTTATATTATCAATTGTCAATAGTCAATTGTCAATTGTTAAACCATTTCAATCATCAGACCAAGTCAATTATCAAATCATGTTACCCGTCAAATCATGTTAGTTGTCAAGTCGATTGTCAAATCATGTCAATTGTCAAATCATACCTTGTTGTGCAATGCCATGCCGTACCATACTGTGACGTACAGTGCCTGCACCATACCATATCATATCATACTTTGAATTTCAATGGCTTAGTTAACAATTCTTTATCACCATTATTACAAAGAACTTAGTCTTCCAAATTAATCATTAAAAATACTGAGTTAATGTAAGCCATCACCTGTCAAGTAGTTCCTTTTAGCAAACTATACTTTACAACCTGGAAGGCACATCGTTACAACCCAATAAATAAATTTGAATATCACTAACCTCAAGTCTTCTTCAATCTTGCTTATGAGAAGGTTCTTCTCTTTGACCTCTGACCTGCTTTTCTGGAGGAGTTGCTGAAGTTCTGTAAGCTGGCGGGATGCTTCTTGTAACTGACCCTGGGCCCTGTTTAGTTCCACATCCAACTCTGAGTCATGAACTTGAAGGTCTGAGACCTCTGTCTCTTTATCTTTCAAGGCAACTTCTAAATCTGACGCTTAATGAAAGATGGATAAGACGGCTTCAGAATTGTTTTGTAATTAGGTAGCAGTCGAACTTCTTTACACATAGAATAAAGCAAAATGTTTTCAATCCATGGAAAAAACAATTTACGATAAATGATTGGAAATAATTTCTCATCAAAGACAAGTTGTGTTTTCTGAAATGGTGTGTCTTTAAAGTTGACTTTGTACAATAACTCAATGAAACATGCACCAGCAGGCAATTAACTTTATACTTTGTAAGCATGGTTACCATCAAGTTTAAGTTATTGAATCTGTTACTTCATTGACGGGTTCTCATCTCCTCTTACAAACAACCGTTGTGATCAAGGCTTCAGTTGTAGATTTCAGAGAGGATGATCTATCAAGGGCTTGGATGAGCATTGCAAGTAGAAGCTCATAAGCCCATAAAAACTGCAAATTTTTCACATTTTTGGTAACTATAGGAAGTGATAAATAGCTAATGAGGCTAATTAGAAGAAGTGTCATACTGTATGACAACAAATAATTTCCTTTAAACTCATGACAATATATTCAAATGTTTACTCAATGAGCCCCTTTGAGGGCAGTAAAGCATCTATATCCTTACATGTAAATAAGATTCCAAAAGGTAACAAAGCAAAGTGAAGAGGTCCTATGAACTATGGGCAAGGTGGTTGTTTAAAGCTCTGTGGAACCATGCAATGGGCTGGTTGAAATAGTTATTTACCTTTAGTTTTTTGCTGCTGTAGAGCTGTCTGACATGTCTCTAACTGACCCTGCAGATTTGTAATTTGGTTATCCAGGCTACCTCTGATCTTCTTTAAAGACTGAACTTCCTTCTCTAAAGATTTATTTATCTTCTTCAAATGATGAAGCTCTGACTTGCCTTGGCTGTAGATCAACAAATATTTGGTTTACAATGTTAATAGAATGCATTTATTCTGGGATAGAAGTCAACACTAACTCTATAATCAAACATAAAGAGTTTTACTTTTTTAAAAGCAGCTTATTTTAGTATTAACCAAAAATGATGTAACAGATTTTCCTTCAGAACATTCCACTAACAATGTAAGCAACAAATAAAGTACATAGTATTTAGCTGCACAGTCTAAAGACATCACTAGCTTTATAACATGCAGCTCACATAGGAATCACAGACTGGTACTGTTGTAGCATGGACTGAGCCTTTAACACGAAAGTATAAATGTTTGCTGGGTTCTATTTCAACAGTTAAGCTCAAATCAGATTCTTTTAATCTTGTAAAGTCTGTTTTGATGATAGAACTGTTGACTGCTCTTTGCCAAAAGATTCAACTCACTACATCCCAGCCAGGGGATCCTACCATTCCAACTGCTATCTTTATCACTTCAAACTATCCAATACCGTCACTCATATAAGACATTATATTGGTGCAAAGCAAACTGTTGAAAACAATTTTTCACCTGTTGTCTCTGGTTATTTCTTGAAGTAGTTTTTCTTTCTCTTCCAGCAGTTGATTGGTATGATTTAGTTTATCTTGGACGTCTTGAGACTCCTCCAAGGCCAGAGACCTCAGCTTTGTTATTTCTCGCTCAAAGTGGCTTATCTGGTAATAAATTTTATTTCACATCACTTACACAAATTCAGAAGCACATTTTTCTCACTGTGGTCACTTTCAAAGAAGTATCACATACCACTCTTTTTTTTTTCATTTTTTGATTACATCTCCATGTCCATGAGGCATTCTATAAAATTCAAAAATGAATCACTGCTAATCATATAGAAAAGGACAGTTTGTGAAGTTTGGAGCAAAAAGTCAAAGTCAGCAACAACACTCTTTTGTTTTCTTTTAAATACATTTCCATTTCCATGAAGCATTCTGTAAAGCCTGTTCCTTTGTTTCTAAACTTTAATTTGTGTTATCAACTTCTAAAAAGAATCACTGCTAGTCCTTTAGAACAGGATAATTTGTAATGTTTGGAGCAAAAATTCAAAATCCACAATAATACAGCATGTCTTAGAAGTCATGATGCACGAGACTGTGCAATTTGAGAATCAAATTTCAAACTTAAATTTTGATAAGTCCATACAACACTCATCTAAAATTTGTACATGTTAAAGACAGATATTTATCTCTCCAAAATACACTTTTGGTGAGGGGGTTTCAAAATTCTCAGTTCGTGACTGCTATTTGATTGACATCAAAGTTTGAAAATTCAAAAAATGCAGAGTAATTACATTCCACACAACGCAGGGAAAGCGTGTGGATTACACATAATAGCCTTGAATGCTCACCAGGACATGGCCTGAAGCAAAAAAATAGGTTTGTGTCTGCACAAGGAGGAGCTTATAAAGTTATGGGTCGAGCTACAACTTGGGAGTTGCTAGTTGGGAGAATTGGAACTGTCTGGGATGACGAGAATTACCCTTCAAACAGCGATTCTGTATAACAATAAAACTGTTCACACACCTGTTGCTGAAGATGGCTTTCCTTTTCTTCCAACTCTGTGATCCTACAATTGCTCTCCTGTAGCATCTTCTGCCTCTCCTCTAGGGTTCTCTCTAAGCTTCCAGTCATACATGCCTTCTCCTCCATTTCGTTAACAACATGCTGAAGCTGCTTTTCAAGTTTCAGAATCTGAAGGTAAAGCACAAGTGAATCATTTGAATTCAAATACCTTGCTATAACAATTAAGTGCAGCAAAGTATTATCAATTCTTCCTGTTGATATTCCTTGTAGACAAAAGGAAGCTCCTTCAGTTCCAGAAAAATCTATGAAAGTCAGTAGCCTGTAGCAGGCCAGCAATTAGGCTGAGCAGGCTTAAGCGTGGGCACACTACAGTGATTTCAGATCGGATTACAGTCCGATTTTTTTTTGAGTTTTATTTAGATTCTTCTCTATCTCTGGTCGGAGGGAACCAAAAATTTGCCACTCTGTGTAAATATATGATTTGTATCACATGACAGTGAAAAAGAAATGTATACTGATTATTTTGTGATGTCACATCGATGGACAGCTTTTATCGGACACGCATAGTCCGATAAAAGCTGTAATCCGATCCCAAATCGCTGAAGTGTGACCCTCGCTTTAATCCTAAAGCTTTGTGAGGGCAGGGGAACTCACCAAGGAAAAAGGATGGGATAGACTGTTTAAGTCAGGGGCCTTACTAAACTTAGCCTTGTAGTTGGCGCTTAACCCACCACTGATAAGTCGCCACAGTATGACATGAATTTTTAAATGTAATCATAGAAACTATGTTATCATCCATGTAATGACCACCATGGCTGATAGATAACCCTAAGTGCAATTTTCATCGGTCTAAACAAAGTTCAACATTGCCAGACAAAAGGCAGACAATTTTTTGCCTTCATCCTGATTTACACCCTGCCATAAAATTGAATGCAATCAATTCACCAGGCAATTTCACTGCTCAGAGGACATTTTTCCAAACAGCAATTACAAAGAATTGTGGAACAGAAATTTGGTGTGCATCATTTTTAGCTACAGAAAACTGCCATTGACAAAAATGACACACACCAAAACTATATCCCATAATCCTTTGTAATAGCTATTTGGAAAAGGGTCCATGGGACTGATTTTATGAAGGTACTTCCTTTATTTAAGAAGGATATTTGAAAATGAAACATTATCTTCTACTCATATGGTCTTGGTTTTATGTCCAGATAATTGCACTTGAAAAGAACAATAAATAGCTAAGGATAATTCAGAGTGTATGTTCAGAAATTATGAACAAATGGGTGAAGAAGCAAAAACTCTCACTGCCTAAAAAATTGCAGCTTTTCCCTATGCCTGATATATATCCCTTCTCATTCTACACAAAACAGCTTAAGAGCATAAATATCAAATGCCCATATTTTTAATTTATACAAGAGCCCAATGGGAATGAAACTGAAAATGGTAATGAAACTGGGCCATAAGCATACAACAAAATAATAACTAATGTGAAGTTTGCCTGTGACTCTGGTGAATCCTGCTGCATGACCTTCAAAGTTTTTGGCAGAGTAGCTTAAATGCTGGGATAGATTTTATACTTCACATGGTGCTGCATTAAATCTAGCACAAAACCACAAAACTCATGGTTTTCTGCTGGATTTAATGCAACACCATGTGAAGTATATAAAATCTAGCCAAGCTTCCTACATTGAGATATTGCATTAACAAGGTTTTCAGAGTTGTCCTCCAGTGACTCCAGATGACCTTTGACTTCCACCAAAAAAAGTAATTTTCCCACCATAAGGCATCCACATACTACAATAAGTTTAAGTTTAAGTTTAACGTTTGAGGGTCAGGAAGCCATTTGGCTCATTGACGACCCTATACCAGAGTGAATAAGTATGAAATCTATCCAAGCTTCCTACCTTGAGATACTGTGTTAAAAATTTAACAATGTTTTCAGTATTTGACCCCAGTGACCCCAGACGACCTCCACCACAAATGAAAGGATCAATCTTCTCACCATAATGCATCCACATACCAATTATGAAATCTATTGAAGCTTCCTACCTTGAGATATTGTATTAACAACGTTTTCAGTGTTTGGCCCCCAGTGACCCAGATGACTTTTGCCCTCCACCAAAAACTACAAGGTACACCTTCTCACTATGGTGTATCTTATACCAAGTATGAAATCTATCCAAGCATTCTACCTTAACATATAGTGTTAATATGGTTTTCAGTGTTTGACCCCCGGTGACCCCAGACGACCTCCACCACAAATGAAAGGATCAATCTTCTCACCATAATGCATCCACATACCAATTATGAAATCTATTGAAGCTTCCTACCTTGAGATATTGTATTAACAACGTTTTCAGTGTTTGGCCCCCAGTGACCCAGATGACTTTTGCCCTCCACCAAAAACTACAAGGTACACCTTCTCACTATGGTGTATCTTATACCAAGTATGAAATCTATCCAAGCATTCTACCTTAACATATAGTGTTAATATGGTTTTCAGTGTTTGACCCCCGGTGACCCCAGATGACCTTTAACATCCACCAAAAACTATAGGACACACTTTCTCACTATGGTGGATCCACATACCAAGTATAAATTAATCTATCCAAGCTTCCCACCTTCAGATATTGTGTAAACAAGGTTTTCAGTGTTTGGCCCTTCATGACCCCAGATGACCTTTGACCTCCACCAAAAATTATGGGATTCATCTCTTCACCACAACCCATCCATGTACTAAGTATGAAATACATCCAAGCTTCCTACCTTGAGATATTGTGTCAACAACATATTTTCAGTGTTTGACCCCAGATGACCTTTGACCTCCACTAAAAACAATACAGCACACCTTCTCACTATGGTGGAGTTACATACCAAGTTTACGTTTAGTCCAACTTTCCCTTGCTGAGTTACAGTGTACCCAAGTGAGCGTCACAGACACACATACATGCCAATCTGACTACTTTGGTTCCTTTGCTAAAGCAAGGAACCAAAAATTCAATAAATCAAAAGTAAAAGAACTTTATGAGAAAATATTTTACCAGTTACATAAAAAAGAACACAGTAAGCTAGCTATGGATGTACTTTTAACTGAGTAAAATATTTTAAAGAATAAAGAGTACCTCATGGGTCTTTGTGGCTGTCTCTAGCTCATGTCTCTCCTTGCTCTCTCTCAGTTTGTTGATGTAAGAAGCAATTTCATCCTTGCACATTACCAGAGCAGCTTCAAGCTGAGAAGATTTACTCCAACCTTCCTCCATCTGTTTCTGAAGAGTAGCTTTTGTCAACTCAAATTCAGAATCTTTTTGCTGAAACATCTTTAAATCAAAGGCAGACAGTCATTTTTGAAGCAGAGCAAACATTCCATGGGAGATAAAAGTTTTCTTTTATACTTCAGGCCCATTCTCTTTCATATTTAAAGGGAATAAGCATGGTTCCCAGACCTTTCCCCCAACCAACAAATCCCATCCTGATAATTCCCCTAGACAACTCCTCCCCCTTTTGGGAAAATTAATTGATTATTCCCCCCTCCCCCCCCCATAATTTGCCCCCAGACAATTATCACCCAGGACAATAATTTGAAAGTGACATAGGATGGACAAATCTGTGGTAGCTGGTGACCACAGTTTATTACACAAGTGTTTTCAAAACTATATTCCAATCTGTAAAACCTGTTGTGAACCCTTTCTATGTAAAGCGTGGTCACCAGTTCACACAGACTTTTCCATCCTTTGTTAATGTCCAATTAAAAGACACTCTGCATGCACAATACCTGTCTTCTGCTGTGCACATTATGAAAACATTTGGATTTCGAAAAAGTGACAAAGGTCCTTTTAAACACGAGTGCAAATATTGGCTGAGGGAACTTACTCAGGCTAGGATTTCCCCCAGTCTTTGCTAGAGTGTATTAAATGGTACATAGCAAACTTTATATTATATACATACCCTCTTATTATCCTGAAGTTCTGCTTCCAAATGCTCTATTAACACAACTTTCTCTGCTATTTGATGGTGGGAATTGTCTCTCTTAAATTCTACATCTTGAAGTTGGGCTTTCAAATTTGTGACTTCATCCTGAAGCTTTTGACACAAAATAAAGAAGACAAAAAAAGATGGTCACATGGCAGTTAAGAAGTCCTTTCTAAGACCAGACAATATTTAGCCATACATGAAAACATTTGGACATCTGCAAAGCTCCTTGCTGGAAAAATTGTTAATCTAAGAAAATTTTAGCAACTAGAGGAATGTGTCCTTTTCTCTGCACAAGAAACCACGTAAAATATCCAGATACATATGGTTAACTTCCCCGAAAAATAGCATGTTTTCCCAAGCCCAATTAAGAATGTAGTGCCCTCACCAGCCAACATGAAGCCACATTATGAATGCTTAGCATTCTAATAATATAAATTTTTACAGGGTTCTTGAGCTTTCTTCCCTTTTAAAGGTTGTGTGACATGAAAATAGCATAGTTGGGTATTTGATGTAAAGAGCATTAAAAATCCAGAAA
This sequence comes from Holothuria glaberrima, assembly GCA_009936505.3. Classification (NCBI taxonomy): domain Eukaryota; kingdom Metazoa; phylum Echinodermata; class Holothuroidea; order Aspidochirotida; family Holothuriidae; genus Holothuria; species Holothuria glaberrima. Next base: position 10,346 of record WURT03149944.1, read on the forward strand.
ATAGCTGCAGTTCCCATTAAAATCCATCAAATATTGACCATTTTATAGGATAATTTCTATTTCACACTTGAATCATGACTAAACATGAGCTAAATATGCAAATATGTGACATCGAAAGATGAACATACCATACTAATGTTAGCCTTTGTTTTTTTTTTCAACTTTAATTTCAAAGCCACTGGCTGTGTTGTTATCCCCTGAGGGATTTATTACGAAAGTTGAAATTCTTTCCTTCAGAAACATTGATATCACTCAACAAACTTTAATCTGTCTGATCAGTAATTAAGAGATAATTTATATAGGGTTAACAAAAGAAACCTTAACATTCTGCAACACTCCACATCATTATTTTCGCATAGAAAATGAATTTCTTCAGACACCATCGAACTTTGAAGACATATATTTTGAGAACGGTAAAAGATATTGATATAATTCCAACGGATTTTTCATTGGAGGACTTAATTCTTTGACCGACAAGTGAAACAGCTCTTTTGGTGGCATGCGTGTCACATAACTTTTAACACCATGACATTCCATGAACTTTAAGACAACTACTTCATAATTTCAGAGAATGGACTGAGTTCTGACGGCAAGTCACAATATGTCACATCACAAAATTACCAATTTGTCACAGGCAAGCCAAAATTGTCACATCT
>WURT03149955.1:0-11001 GCA_009936505.3 Holothuria glaberrima
TTGCGGTTAGTCACAAACTTTTCCAGTTGACTGAGCTTGGGGGATCAGTATGGGGGGTTCAAGTGGGAACATGGCCTTTGGGACTGAGAAGAACAGTTTGTTTGTATTTGTTTTCGTTTGTTTGTTTGTTTAACTGATCCTCCCTTGCGGAAACTCGGCAAACCTCCAGTCGCAGTTGTCGCCTTAAAAGACATACGTAGCATACGACTCACTCAAAATATACTAAAAATGCTGAAAATATATCGTACTGAACACGACTTAAATCTCCCCGAACCCGGAAAACAGAATATAAATTTTTCGTGAATTTTCAGAGGATATCCGGTCTCAGACTTGCTATAGACACGCCCTCATCTGGATAAGTAACCCTGACGAACGAGCCCCCTCCTACATGAAACCCGGCAAAAATTTCTTTAGTATAGTCTAAAATAAATGAGCTTGTATAAAAAAAGCTCAGTAAGTCCCCAAGAAAGGGATTTTTCTGAGGAATTATGAGAAGGCCTTGAACACAGAATGTTTCTGAAGCATGGAACTTGACAAAAAGATGCAAATTGCCGTGTCTGGAGAGTACCCTTTCCGCTAACTGGCCAATCTGGGAGTCGTTTTTGACAAATTTTCAAGATAGGCCTTTGCTATTCGACAACAGACATAATGATGGTGCTCCTAGTTGCATATTAAGATGGGCGGTTCTCTCAGCTGCCAGTTATCGTAAGGACGCCGCTGGGTGTCCACGTAGTGCTATGAACTGTCCCGTATAAATTTCTCCCAGACTACGCGGGCCCTGTGTGTTTGGCAGTTCTTCACTAACTTTTCCTCGTCCCATTCGTGCCATATCCGAAGAGCTCATTACCTCTAGTCACACCCTTGGCGTCTTAAATCATTTATTGTTCATTACATCTCCCTGCTGGTATCACATTTAATCCACGTTCATGTCAGTTGTTAGTATTGTGCCCAACCAGGGAATCTGTTGCAACTTCCTGGCCCAACCTACTCTACCAGTCTACGGAACAGGGTAGATAGTTTCCTCACACCACTTGTATGACGTCATATACTTCCGGGAAAGATCCCTCTATCCCTCGCTCAACATCTCAAGCTATACCGTGCAGCAAATGACATTATACTGTGTGAATTTTCAAGTCATCAGTATACCAATGGCTACTTCCATGGATAATGTGGGTTCTTCCTTAAAAGGGAGTTTATTTACTTATCCCAGGGAGCTGCCAAGACAGCTACCCGTTCATCCATGGTTTTTATCAGGCTCCAGTCTCGGAGTTCACCACGAAAAAGTGAATCATCTATTTTATGACGTAGCATCCGGTCGCAAGGTCATTGCAATAGGTCAGGATAGACCTAAATTACCAAGGGATAAAAAATATAAAAGAAATCTCTGTGGATTATCACATATGGTGTTAACACGACTAGGTACAGGTGGTAGTTTGACCTCGCGACGCTTAAAAAAAAATAAAACCTCAAGATCAAGTTTGAAAAACAGTCGATGAGAGCTTAAAGAAAAATTAAACAAGAGTGACAAACGCCGCGTGAGATCTCACCACGCAGATAAAGGAACGAAAGGTCAACTTTGATAAAACAGTGGATAGAAATTTAAATAAACTTTTTGACAGGTACCGATAAGGTGTCCAACGCGTAAACGGAAGGGCAAAAAACCAGGGTGCTCTCACCTGAAGATACTTCGTTTACTACTCTATTTTTTCGCTAGGGTTGAACGCCGTCTTCCCCGACGGGTCATTGGACTCTGCATTCTGGGGCTTCGCAGCCAATAGATACTTCTAGTACATGGAATATAGTTGCAATGCCACACCGTTCAGGCGAGCAAGAAATACAGAGGCAGCGATGTCTTTGAACTTTATATGTGAGAATTGCTACTCGCACACTTTCACGATGTTAAACACGATATATAACGAGCTCTGACATCGCCTTTGAGCTCGTGTCATATCGTCCTTAGAACGAACTAGCCTGATCTCGTGATAAGCTCGGCATACATCGTAACACATCGTAACACATTCTGAACAGATCGTGCTTGTTGGCGGACAGCCGAAAATTTTTAAACATGCTCAAAATTTTTGGCGACATCTTGTGTCAGAGTGATGTGCACTTGTTGTGTTCGTAATATATCGTGTTGTGTTCGTAATACATCGTTCTCGCTTTACATCGTGTTTAACATCGCGAAAGTGTATGAGTTGCATTACAAAAGAACGTATGTTTCTTTCTAAGATCCTATTAGGCCTTCGTCGCCAAGATCTCAAGGACAACTATTGTACATCAAAAAATAAGGGAACTCCAAAACGTCTCTTAGGCCAACATCTAATGATGTTAAAGACTATACTTTTTTTCAAAGTCTCCTCGACTTTTTTGCGAAGATCCTAAGGCGAAACTAAACTTTACTCCCAAAGGAGTTCTGCTCCCCAAAGGAGCTTCGTGCCCAGAAGGGGCACAGGAGTTAGTATGAAGAACCTCTGGACTTAAAGACCTCTACATCATGGGCCTGTTATGCGTGGCCCCGTTCTAGACTTGTTGAAAAGTTAAAGATATTCCACATGATTTTGGCCGAGAAGCGTCTGACGTAAAAGACGATTAAACAACCATGGAGCTCTAAGGAGTTACGATTTAGCCACATAGTTTAACTTAAAAATGTTAATTGTCATTAAATACTTTCAAGGAGTAACTGTAAATGGCCCCTTCGATTGTTAATGGCCCCTTCGATTGTTCAGAAATTAAGTGAAAATACTGTACCTTATATTTAAGCAGAGGAAATTCTAAATGCTTTCGAAAAAGAGCATCATACTATCTTGTTCGATTACTGAAATATCTTGGTCATTCTCATCACTCACTCGGACGTCGCTTTGCTTTTTTTTACTTGTGCCGTTGTAGCATGTTTATTATGCTGTCATAAGCTCACTTGTTTTTACAAAATGTTATCTTTTCCTTACAAATGGCTGGCTGGCACCTACTTTGGAGGTTCAACTGTATCACTGGCATGCATAAAAAAGATGGTTTTCAGAACGCAGACTATTTTGTGGCAATTTTGTAATTTCATACGAAGAAATACATTCTATTCTTACATTCAGTTGAGAGCTATATAGTTCGAAACGAAATAAAAACAAATGGTATAAAGAGACCCCAGACACAAATCAAGGGTGGTCAAACTATATGGTCTTGCTGCTAAATCAGTGAGTTTGATTTTTGGCAGCGTCTATGTTTTTTGAATGACGGTATCTGCATAACGGAATGAGATAAAAAAAGATGTAATTTTAGCTCAGGTAGCTGAGTTAATGTTGTCTATAGAGTGAATGTCTGCCACTCTTGGTGTAGTGTTTATACAGGTTTTGGAGTAAACGCTCAATACAGCACCATTTTGCATTAAAAAAAAGTTTCGTAAAACTTACCAAACGGAAAAGGGCGACCCTTTAAAACCCTTTCTCACAACGTTCAAATTTTAGCCAACAAGTGCCCTTCCATCACTTCTAAACCACATCGGAGCCCCTGAGTGCTCACAATAAGTATTTTGAGGATGTTTTAAAAAATTCAGTTTCTGGATAGTTATATTTTATCACTCTCTGTAGTGGTTGGTTAAAAAAGTTGAAAAGGGAAAGGTCTGTTTCGAAACCTTCCAAGCCTCATTCGAAAATTTTGGTGTACAAAGGCCCCAACAAAATGGGGGGGGGGGATTACTAACGGTTCTTTGGGGACCAAATCCTTATACCTAGGGGTTTTGGACACACACAACTACCCAAGTCGCATATCTCGATTATTAAACCAGGGAAGTTATTAAAGCCTTGGTATTTAAACTGGGGGCCGTAACCCTGAAGACCGTAGTAAAGTCGCTGAAGACTTGACAGATTGTTTGACAAGGCCTAGACAGTGTTATTTCCTGCAATCTGTATTATTCCTGACAAACTGATAGTGGCCACCAAATCCTCACATTTTTGTTTTGTAATGTGTCACATTCTTGTCTCGAAACATGCATACCATGCATGTTATACAATCACAAGGTTAGGATTAAGATACCACGCGTATGAAAAACTCACACCGTGCACTATGAAATGAGCGCACTCCTCACACATAATGACAATAGGGCAGGTAGCCTATACTCGGTCACATTATGTAGCTTTTTTATCTTGCGCATGCTCACACTCACGATAGGGTGACGTTGCAAAGGGGACATGTCTTAAGGTGCAGCTATAGGGGACTGGAATGTCTGACGGCCTTAAAACAAAGTTCGATACTTGAATAAACTCCGTCAACATATAGTAAGCTGGTAAAAGTTAAACTTAACGGAATTTTCGCGAGGTCTCTATGGCCATGAACTATTGAGCGCCCTCAAGTTGGTCAAGTGGTCAAGTGCGCAGATGCAGGGAGGGAAATTCACAGCCTTTGCGGTAGTTACTACTTCAACTACCATTTGATCTATTTATTCTAAAAACTTGAGGTGTTTCCATTTTACTCAAATTCTTTGCGACATCGATCCTAACGGAAACTCCAATTCACGAAGCTGCTTCCGTTTGTAAGCACTTGTCAGAGTGAGATAACGTCGGTGACCTTTTATCGCACGCCAGCAACACAAACGATCGCCTCCACCTTGCGACAGAGATGACTTGGTTTTAGAGGAATTATACCCAGGCCAGTCTTTGTATACTTTTCTTCTCTAAAAAATCAGAGGGTTAAAATAACATAGCATGATACTCATTCGGGCCAGAAAAGCAAGGTCTAGGGCATTGTGTTACATCAGCATTTATTTGCAGTCTGGATCAAAGCCAAATTGTTTGTCCTATCTGTAATACCCCATTCGATGGCTTTTCCCCAGTATAGGGTAAAATATCAAGTAATAAGTTCAACTTCTCACCCGTCGTTAAAAGTACTTTACCCCGTAAAAGTGATCATCTTCCTGCACGGTTTGGGGACTTCTACACAGTAATACTCAGAAAAGCAGTTTCGATTTCCCCATAATCTTACAGATTTCAGGAAACTCCCTTTTCAAGGAGATTTGGAAAGGACATTTTCAAATACAAAAGGAAAATGTTAGAAAGTGATTAATGTTTCTATTGTAAGTCACGTGTAAAAAGACTTTCCTGCGTATCATTGAAAAAGAATGTTAATGGTTATGACCTTGAATATGCATTTTCGATTACTGGGGTTCCACACATGTTGAAGTTCAGGGTCAGTTACAATGCTTTTTACCACATCACGAAGGAAAAGTGGCTACCCTGGAACCAGGGAGTTGATATTTGACTGGAACGCAGACACGACACGCTGATTGCCGCTGAGTTAGCCTTTAAAGTCTATTAACTTATTTAGAGACTGGAGGGCACTGTACACAAGTTGGTTAGAAACCCCCCTACAGCACGTCTGCTAATAATGGGGATACACATTACATTAGGATACATTTATGACAGCGCAAAATCTGATTTTTCTTGGTTGCAGGTATAAGTTCACTACAAGTCTTTTGGAGTAAAGTGAGCATTTTGCAGACTATCTGCTTGGATAAGTTTGATTTTTTTCTTGCAATCTGATTCTAACTTGATACACGTCATTGTACATTTACGTCATCATAACTATACCTTAGTTAAACCCACGTCATTATAAGTATTGCCCATCATAAGCATATGTATTTATAACACAAATGAACATTTCGAGCTGTCTGATATCCCACGAGCAAAGAGTTTTACTGACGTCACTTAGTAACTTGTCTTTCTGTTTGTTGGAAATTTTGACGGTTTAATCATTGACTGACAATCGTGTGTACCGTTCAAATCAAAATGCATGAGCAGCAGCCGGTGTAAAAAGAGATAGTGTCCTCAGTGTCTAGAAAAACTATTATTGATCCTGGGAAATCCTCAGGTACCGATGTCCCTGGCTTTTTCTCTTAGAAAAAATGTGTCCGGACAAATGGCGGCACCAGGATATCAAAAGTTGGAGGGAGACTAGAGGAGGGCAAGCAAAAATTTTGAGGTGTCAAAATACTGTGAGTGCCCATTGTTCTTGTCAGTTGCATAACTTTGTCAGTGGCGCTGAAAGGAGTTGATGATGAGGAGGGGGAACCACAGATAATGATGCCGTAATCCGATCTCAGATAAGCCCATGATGGCAGTGTCAATTGTGCATGCATATACGTATCTGCAATAGTTTTTACGAGGGGCGGATCCTGTGTCACCGTATGCAGGTGCTGTCTTTGGGAGGGGTCTAAGCGGAAGGGTGTATCCTCCCCTTTGAGAAACGTTTGCTCATTAAAGGTAGCTTGGATGTAAAAGGTGCTATCATATGTTGAAAAATTCTCATAATTTATTGAATTCTTCTTTTTGGTTGGGTACATGAGAAGGGTGTGTTGTGTAAGTGTAGGGGATGATAACTCTTCAACCTAAAAACTTAGATGCTAATATTGTACTATCTTTAAAAAACGAACCAATTATCTGTCTAAAATTCTCATTATTTGGTGATATTTTGCCTGTGGAATTAGTCAATGACACCCCCTCCAAGGCTGGTACACCCTGGCATAGGGCCTTCCGGAAGCTGTGTGGTAATTACAATAATGATACGAACATTAGCAATGATAATGTTGACGATCCGCGTGCAACGACAAATGAGCGAGAGAGGGTAATAGAAACAACCAAATTAAGGGTGGTGCACTAAACAGCATGACGTTTAAAAATGCTTTTTCATAGTGCTGTGTATTAACATTCACCATCTACCGATAATGGGTGGGCGCGAACTATAGCGCGATTTAAAATGTTTCAAAAAGTATGTAAAGACAAACAATGTAGTTCGAATCTTTCGTATCATACTGCAAATGATATCGTATTGGTTACTCATGATATTGACTGCCCTTAGAACCACTTTATATGTGCGGTCCCTTCAGAGGATGGAGATACTTTATTTTTTGGAAAAGTGTTCTTGATTAATTTCTAGCATTATTGCCCTAATATGTGGTTATGAGATATGATGTGCAAACCGTGACAAATGCGCGAGAAGCGCTCCGAAATTCTGCTTTATAATTGACAAAATCCGTTTTCTTCTGCTTTCTTAATTTAGGCATCTTAAAAAGTTCATATTCTTCCTCAAAAGCTGTATAAAATCTCTAGGTTCCATTTTTTAAAAAAAAAATCTCAAGGTTCCATTTTAAAAAAAAAAATGCCGGAATAAAAAGCTGTATTGCACAATACTTACATTGCATGGTAAGAAAAAAAATGCTCGATCGACCGCGATTATAAGATGTAGTCATGATTTTATTACGTGATTCTATGATTTACGTTTACATAATAGAAAGGGTAATGATGATTTTACGATGATTTTTCAAACATTTTGTTTTTGAATTTATTTTAACCACTCAGATAACTGAACAAGTATTTTGATAGAAATTTCCTGATTTATTTTGCAACCTTTTTCAAAATTTCGTTTTCCGCTTTCTCATGCCAATTCTGCGATTTCCTCGGGAATTCCGCTTTGCGGAAAACTTTGGGCCATATATACCCATCCAAGACTGATTAAGGTTCACATCACAATTGTCTTCCTTGTTTTCATATTCGCTGAATCGGTGTCAAGTACGCGACAGTATATCCACTGAGGATTTCAAAGAAGACTGTAATTAAAATCAGCCTACAACATATGAATGGATAAAGAACCACAATTTCGTGAAAGATTTCTCTTTGTCAAGTTAGTCTATATAGAAAGTGACGATCTATACCACTTTGTCTCCACGATTTTGAAAGTGCAAACTGTAAGTGCGCGGCATTTGCTCTCCCAAGTATGGATTTTATGGGTCCTCAGCAGCCGAAGTATTTTTATAATTGCACTAGTAAAAGTTTCCTCAGCTAAACATATATACGTTTGGTCACATATAGCAGTGATAGGCCAATGAGTGACCCAAACATAAATTTTATCTCTTTCAATTTTTAGGAGCTGGCTATTAAAACACGAAACTATTGTCTGGCAATTTAGCAAACATAAAAATTACACAGCAAGTTATATAACACTTAACAGCTTAACGAAACTTCTCCATGCTTTTTTAAAGAGCTGGCTCTGCGTCCTTCTCCACTGTTTTAAGAGTCTACCATTACATTATTTAGGTACTGAACAGGTCTCCAAGCAGACCTTCCCTGCGCTGTGAGTGCATGTGTACGGTATCTCAAATCAATTCAATACTTACCTGGACCCAGGAGTATTTGTGATCACGACGGCGGAGCTCCCAGGCAGAGTCTGTTCTTTTCAGCCAGTCTAGAGCGGTTGGTCATGTTGAGTTCAGTTGTCCTTTGGGGACATAAATTCTGAAGGGAGAAGAACTCCTTCGGGAGTATTTGTATGGTTTTCGCTACTTAGCTCTTCACCAGAGAGTCGATGGGACTTTTGAAAAAAAAAGCATATCAATTCATGAAAAGTTTTAATAAAAATAATTACTCAAAATGAAATCGAATTTAATACATAAATAATTTATATTAGCACCACTATTATGAGTTATTCCTTTTTATATATATCTTTATTAACACATTGTCTCATAATCATACGTTTTTTAACATTATTTTTACATTTCTTCCAGTTTCCTTGACGTGAAAATGCGTCATTGAACGGATATTTTAAAGATAGGTGCATAGAAATATTTCGAATCCATTTTATGTATTACCTTAATATTCAAACATCAGACGTAAGTGAAATACCCAAAATGGCATTAGTCGCTCGACGCTGATTTTGTTACTGAGGCAACCACTTTGTTATCTGGCATATCAGTAGAAAAGAATTTTATCAATCAAATTCATTGTTAGTACAACGAACAACGCAGTACGAATTGCTATGATGACCGATTACGTCATCATGACGATTTCACTGTGACTTCGTTTTCCGATGTTTTGTCTAACTTTAATGGCGGTGTAACAATTGTTAGTAGCGTAAGTGAAAGAGTTTTCCCTCGAACTTTTAACAAGTTATTCATTGTGTTTTCCGCATATCAAATTAGGTCTTCCAACTTCCACACACTTAGTCATACAAGTTTAGGTTTCAAGCATGAAAGAGAGTTTTATGCTTGAAAATAATACGACTTGACACAGCCTTGTTGTTCCTTCACACAGATAGTTTCCGAGAATCAGTCCATTTCATTAATAAAAACATTCCCTGCGTGGCATCAGTCTACCGACAGTCAAACACCGGACTTAACACCACGTGTAAAGTTTTAATGCTGTAATGAAAGGTGATTTCTTCCTTAAAGGGAGAAAGCAGTCGCCCCAAGTATATTTTCAAAAATTTGCTAAATCTTATAGATCGATCTCCACTTATTTTGCTCACACGTATTTTTCATTGTTTTTGTACAAAAATATTGAATAATGAAGGTAAACCAAGGAGTTTTTCTGCATGAATTAATAAGTTAAAAATATTGTCACATGATTGAAAGGAGCCATTCCTGAGTTAGGATGCCGGGGTACCCTGATTCAAAGTGGGGGAGGGGACTGCATTTTCCCTTTAATTATGTGATTCAGATTACACAGACTTTCGAACGGTTTTTCGGAGAAATTGGCAAGGGACTTGACAAGATTTTCATCGACATGAGGCCTAGGTATCTTTCTGTTTCCTTGCTTTTAAAAAAATGTCTACGTAATAGAGGGTTTCTCGCCAAGTATGGTTGTATTTAATTTTCGCCTTACTAAGCTGCGAGTACTCTGCTGTCCATCTTGTGAGTCATAACAGTTTGAGGGAAAACAGTTCGAGTGGACTCGAGTCACATATTCGACTTGACTTGACTTGACTTGGTCATAAGTCCAAATGACTTGACGTGTCATGAAAGGTGATTTCTTTCTTAAAGGGAGAAAGCAGTCGCCCCAAGTATATTTTCAAAATTTGCTAAATCTTACAGATCGATCTCCACTTATTTCGCTCACACGTATTTTTCATTGTTTTTGTACAAAAATATTGAATATTGAGGGTAAATCAAAGAGTTTTTCTGCATGAATTTATAAGTTAAAAAATATTGTCACATGATTGAAAGGAGCCATTTCTGAGTTAGGACGCCGGGGTACACTGATTCAAAGTGGGGGAGGGGACTGCATTTTCCCTTTAATTATGTGATTCAGATTACATAGACCTTCCGACAGTTTTTCGGGGAAATTGGCAAGGGACTTTCATTGACACGAGGCCTAGGTATCTTCCTCTTTCCTTGCTTTTAAAAAATGTCTACGTAACAGAGGGTTTCTCGCCACAGTGGCGTAGCCAGAGGGGGAGGCAGGGGGCAGAGTTCCCCTCTACAGAAATTTTGGGGACGCAATGGGCGATGTCGAAAAAATGAAAGAGATAAAAAAACAAAAAAATCAGTGAGCAAAAAAAAAAAAACGGCGAGAGGAGAGAGGGACGCAAGGGTGGCGACAGGGGGTGGCAGGGTAGCCATAGCCCCCATCGGGAAGGCTGTCCCCGTAGGGGAATTTTTATAGTTTTTTCTTCTGGGAGTCATAGTCCGTACGATAAAGCATGCAGTCCCCGACGGCGACTAGTTCCCCAACGGTTAACCTGATTTTGATCTCAAGAGGACAATTTCTCTAATGAGAGCTCAAAATTTTCGGCTCGCTAAAGAGTCCCTCCAGTTTCTTCAGTACTTCCATTCCACATAGCTATATAGCATAAGTCCTGTCACCCTCTCCAAGTACTCGAAGAGGGAAGAACAATGTAAGTTGTGCCCGATAGGGACCAACTGCCCGAACAATCGACCTATATACAGTAATCTTTAAATAATTATAGTACAGATTCTTTTTAGTGTAGGCTTACCCAAAAAAGTTTCGGAGGCTTGGCGCGCTTTTCCACAGTTTAGATTCCGGGAAAAAACATTAACTCAGCGCGGAACTACTTTCCCCTACATACACGCAAATTTTATGCCATATATATATATATATATATATACATGTATATATATATGCCTCGCAACGGCATGGTATGGAGTCTGCCCCCCCCCCGCCGGGCAAATCCTGGCGCCACCCCTGGAGGTATGAGAAAGTTTACCTTCCTACTGACTTGTATTAT
>WURT03149966.1:0-11001 GCA_009936505.3 Holothuria glaberrima
ACAAAAATGCAAAATAATTGATAAATAATGAAACTTTAGTTTTAAACATTTATGTCGCAAATACCACGGAATGTCCCTTATTGTGTTTACACACCATTTACCTTCGACGACCTCAGATGACATTTGACCACCATCAAAAGCATTAGGGCACTTCCTTTTACCATGGCAAAGTTATATACCAAATATGAACAATGCCAGTCTTTGCTATCTTGAGATATCGTGATTACAAGATTTTCGATTTTGACCTCTGGTGACCTAAAATGACCTTTGACCTCCACCAAAAATAATAGCGTCTTTTCTCTAAACCTGTCAAACCTATTTATAAAATATCAAGAGTGCTTACCATTGCTATCTTAACATATCGTGTTTACAAATCATTTATAAGGTTTTCGTTTTTGACCTCTGGTGACCTCAAAATGCAGCTCTCTAAACATGACAAATCTATAACCAAATATGAATCTTGAGATATCGTCTTTTCAAGCTAAGTGTCACATAGACACATACACCCACATACACAACTAGACACTCACACAACATCACCATCAACAGATTCCGTGCCAGCCTTCGGCAATGAATCAATAAAAACAGAGCTCATTTACTCAATGTAGAATAAAGAGAAAGAGGGGAAAGAAAAAAAGGAAGGAGAGGGGAAGATAGTAAGAGAGAAAATTGAAAGGTACAGGAAAGAATGGATAGGACATTTTTGCGGTGAGATGGAAAAGAGAAAGAGCAAAGGAAAAAGCATACTAGCGTGCGTTTATATGGTTATAGGGTTGGGGTGTAGTGTGATAGCGTTCACTGTAGGATGATCACATTTTATATCAGTCGCAACATGAAGAAAAGATCCGCAAGGCGGAAGGTAAAGCAGAAAACAAGAAAGGTGAGCCAAGCATGGTTTAAGGGGAAATTTAAGCCCCCTTTCTACCTTTCAGTGGTCTGTAATATACAGGCTTAAGGCTTGTCCACACAAAATGCGTTGGACTGCGTCACGAGCCGTCTACGTCACGTCAATTTTATCACTTGGCACGTAAATCAATGGTGCCCTCCACACACGACGCGTTGTGTGGCGTCATAATCGATGCGGAAAAAAAGTTGACGTACGACTTCGGATGCGTCAATTTTTCTCAAAGTCCATGTGCGTTCAGAAACAGAGTTGACGAACAGTTTCACTCCATAAAAAGGATGTGCTTTATGGCTAGTTTCGAATGAAATTGCAGCTAAATACGTAACGAGAGATTTATCAGGAGGGGGTTGGGGAAGTGCCCCTTTAGGAAAGAAACGCAATTTAAAGGCATCTGGATGAAAAATGGTGCATATTTGAACTCAAAATCAATTATCGCAATAAAATGCCTTTGTAATGGGTAGAGTAGGTCATTTTTTGCAATTTTTCTCAACATTGGGAACAGTGGCGTACGCAGGATTTCACTCAAGGGGGGGGGGGGCATGCAGTATTTTGAGTGACCGCCGGCCTAGGGGAGGGGTCTAAGGGGATAGGGAGTCACCCTACGTCACTCTCACCCTCCCCTTTGAAAATGTTTGAAAAATTAGGTGTTTTTACATGCAATCTGGTGCCACATATGCTACCCGTTTAAGTAAAATTTGTGTTACAAAATTTGCGTACTTTTAAAATTGGTATCAGTGAGGGGGCCATGGGGACACAACCCCCCTTTGAAAATTTTTGAAAAATTGGGTGTCCTTACATGCAATATGGTGCCTCATACGCTACCCTTTTAAGTAAAATTTGTGTTACAAAATTTGCGTTTTTTAGGAACTAAAAAAATTAGCATCAGTGAGGGGGCCATGGGGAGACAACCCCTCCCCTTTCAAATTTTTCGAAAAATCGGATGTCCTTACATGCAATCTGGTGCCATATGTGCTACCTTCAGAAGCAAATTTGTGTTACAAAATTGGCATCCGTAAGGGGCGGGGACATGGCCCAATGCCCCCCGCCCCCTGCGTACGCCACCGATTGGGAATGTATGATTCTTTTGTTACCCACCACTCTCGCGATATTATTAAGTTCGGTAGTGGAAAAACAGTTGCAATCATTGGTGGGTTGTTAGAAGGGGAGACTGGACACTAGACAAGACTGCGCAGGGACATTTGCGGTGTAGACGAACGGCGAAGTCTGAAAATTTTCCATCGCCTGGTTCAACTTTGTAAAAGATGACACATGCCTACCCTTGAAAGGTTCCTTAGGCTAAAATATCTGAATATTCGGCCGACCAGTCGCCGTGGAGATTTAAAACTTCATCGCACACGCTCATTCTACCTAAAAAAGATTGGAAAATTTTCCCGACGAGAGCGTCAAACTTTCCCGAAGGGGTCCACGGCCTCCTCATCCCATCGAGCCTCACCCCTGCCAAAAGTTGCTGTAAAATATCTGAATAAATGTTGTTGAAGTCGTACGATTTTGTGGGGGGTCCTTATGGGGAAAGACGTAAAATGCAGATCAAGTTTAAAAAGTGCGACAATTAATGACCTTTGACCTTAACACTTTGTATGTTCAGAGACTTAAAAAAGTTTTTTTAAACATCACATTTCCATAGCCTACAGAATGCGTGGGATAATTTCTGGACGTTTTTTCTTCTCCCGCTTCATCAATGGTCTAGAATTGAGTTGAAAGGTGTTGAAAACAGACCGCTCAAAGTGTCCAGGTCCATTATTCAAGTTTCTTTGTTAGGACTAAGAAAACACTATGAATAGATTACAATTCTTTTACTTTTACTATATTTGGAGTACTTTAAAACTGTGTAAATTGTTCATTTTGACCCACAGCGTTTCAGAAGTCTCGTCATATTAAAGTATTAAAAATTTGAAAAACCAACCTAAAATTCTAATTTCCATTAAAACAATAGTTGCGCTACATTTTACAAATTGATACTGGGTGAGTCAATTTTTAGAGCTCTTTTTTCAAATTAGACTAGAACATGAGAAGATATAAATATACAATTAATTGTATATAACGCCGATACATGAACTACATTCACTTCTTTCATTTAGGGTGTTAAAGTACCTTTTTACATACTGCGTATGCTCTTTTCATGAAAATTATGTCTAATCTGTTGTTTTCGTTTTTTATTGAGGTTAACCATGGTTAAATGTTTCATTCAATACCAGTCTCATTCGGAAGACGGGGAAGGGAATTAAGTTCTCACCGCCAGGAATGTGTTGAATATATAATGTGAAACTTCTTATGACCTACATACACTTTTTAAATCAGTTTGCATTATCATTGGAAACTATACACTGCATCACGAAGTGACGCATCGAAATTGATAGTGTGATCCCATCCTGTACAGACAGGTATGCGTCTTGACGTTTCCGGGACGATGTGGAAAAAAAAAATAAAAACGTGACGTGACGTATACGCAACGCAACGCATCCTGTGGACAGGCCTTTACCCCAAATGGATGTGGGTGGTAACATCTCCAGTCATGCCTTGTACAAATCCCACCGGCTTACAATGCGTGGTTGTATAGACGCTGAATCGCAGTGAAAATTTTGTATTAGATTGCAATATCATTTACAACGTTTGGGATTACAGATGGCTCTTTGCAAGGAGCAGTGGCGGTGCTGCCGCCACAGGGTCATAGGGGCGATGGCCTCAGCTATTTTAGTTTTTTTTAATTCTTTTAAATAAACCCTAAGACTTTGAACATATACTCTTCTGTAGGGGTAAGATGGCACGTGTTTTCGACTGAGTGACAGATTTATTCAAATCATTTTCTGCCACAAAGCCTTCCAAAATATCATCATTTCGGGAGCTCCGCACGCTGCAAATTCTAATTTTGTCAGTAAAATTTCAAACCTATTTATTTTGCCAGGGTACTCTCGTGGTTTTTAAAACAGCTCGTGAGCAAAAAATCCACCGGTATTTTCCGGGAAATTGCCAATGTTTACAATCCAGTAGTATTAATCATTATTAGGACTAAAATGGACTAAACTGTTCTGTGAGAAAGTTTTCCAAACTCTTTGAGTTCAACCTCAGGCTAGCATCGAGGCACGATTTTGTATACTGTTGGCAACATTTATTCAGCTCTACTGGCTGTTAGTTTGAGTCAAGAAGTCATAAAATGAGTCCAAATCATGATTTCAGTGTTCTATTTGTTACCCACTAAACACCTTGAATATCTAGATAAATGCTCAATTCGTATGCCCATAATTCTGACAATTGTCCAAAATATCCGGGGCTTAGCCCCAAGGCCGTCGCGACCGGTGGGTGTGGGGTGTCACACCCACAAGTTCATCAGAGCGACGGTAATCGGAAAATCTGAAACAGCAGTTGGAATTTCTGCTTCCTCAGTCCAGCATACATAGGCGTGGATCCATTTCGAAAGGTGGGGGGGGGGACTTGTCAACATTTGCGAATCGCCGTTCTGGGGGTGGGGTCTAAGGAGAGGGGGCGTCCCACTCCCCTTTGGAATTTTTTGGCTGGGTTAAAGTGCTGAGACGCGAAATGGTGCAATCTTTTTCATTTTATCAGGTGATCTTTTGCTCCAAAATTTAAGGTACATTTTTTTAAAGAAAAGAAATTAAAAAAGCGAGACGTATCCATGTTTTATGGAACCTTGACAAAAGTGAAAAATATTTCGAAGAAAAATATACGAAACCAGGCACTTCGTACATTTGTTTTTACAAGGGGCATTGGATTGAGCATAGTTCCCATTTTTTTGGCAACCTAAGGGTGGGGTCTAAGGGGAGGGGGACCCCTCCCCTTTGAAAAAAATGTGAAATTGGAAAGTGTCTAGGTGGCAAATGGTGCATTTGGGCGCAATTTGGCATTTAAAATGTAGTGTCAATTCGTAGTCTATGTTGTATACAGTTTTAGTTTTCATCTTTTTTTGAAAAAGTGTGGGGGGGGGGACTTTTTAGCCATGTTCCCCCATGCTAGTATATTTTCCCATCGAGCCTAATTTTGTATCTAGTTTCCAACTAGATCAAGTGAGAATAATACCAAACATTGTTTTCTTCACGTAAAATCGAATTAAAACTATCCTTTGACATCTTAGTTAATGAAAAATTTCGGCGCGCTTCGCGCGAATGCGTCATAGTTTCCGCTTCGTCTCATTACCATTATTAGGGTAATTATAAATGGAACTAATCTGATCACAACACTTTCCGAAAAACAGAGATACATTTCCAAACATTTGTAGAGGACTCGCATCAATATGACATCTTTCAATCTAATTTGTAGCATACTTTGGAAGGTTGAAAGTACGTATTTGACGCTATATACATTTTAAAAAAAATGCCGAGCACTTCGCACGCATCCATAATCAGTGTTAATGGTGATTGTTAACACACTAACGACCAAAAAGCATTCTGAAATGTGTTTTTTGTTCCTTCATTCCTTTTGCTATACCTATCAGACTGGAAGCCATTTGTCCGGAGTTTTAGTTCAAAATTAGTAAAAATCCGATAGATGTAAAGTGTTTGGCGTCATACTCTATAGTATCATCTGGATGACAGTTAAAAAGCATTATGTCTTTGCCCAGTTTTATATAATTGATCCAGAGCTCCCAGGTATCTGCCAGCCTTAGATACCCTTGTAAAGTGCACTATGAAGGAAAGGAAAATCTTTCTAATAGTCCAAGAATGTTTCTGTTGACTCAACGCACGTATTTTTGCTAAAAAAATTGGTCCAAATAAAAGACAGAAAAGAAGCCAAAAAAAAGGGGGGAGGGGGTTTCAAGAGGTTTGCTGACAACGTATTTTTCTCTAAGACGACTGACTCTCTTCTTTCACCTAACCAGAAATTAGAATTCACTATAAATTATCGACATTTCCCAGCCTTATATGTGCAGCTCAAACAATATCACAAACATAGCACAATTTTTCATCTAGACAACCTTAAATTAATAAAAAAATTCTTAGAGGGGAGGGAAAACCCCTACACTTTCCACCTCCCCTCAGACCCCTCCCCCAGGACGACCCTTTACGTCATGACAAAGGAAGTATCCCTACTGCGGCTGAATTCGCCAAATTATGAACATTTTTCAGCCATATATTAGCCAGTGGCGGCGGACCGAGAAGGCTTGGGGGCCCAGCCCCCAATGAAAAAGTGAGAAATGATGAAGGTATGTTCAGCCCCCCCCTAATATTTGCCAAGTGCAGACATGAGATCCATATTTCAACGCTGGGTACATGCAACTTAGAACATTCGGGAAGTGCCGTTTTCGGATATCAGTGGAGTTTGTAAAGCTAAAAATTTTCTTGTCCTCTCGCTGCCAATCGATTGTGGCGGTCAGCTTAGAAATATTACATCAACATTTTTCATAGATTTTTTTTCATTAATTGAGAATTTGCAGACTTGAGACCCACATTTCAAGGCTGGGTACATACAGCTTAAAACACTCGGTAAGTGCCGTTTCCAGCCGTCTGGAGGGTTTGTAAAGCTAAAAATTTTCTTTTACGCTCCGCGCCAACTGATGGTGGCGCTCCGCTGAGAAACATAACTGAACATTTCTCATAAATTGTTTTATTCATTAATTGAGAAATTAAACATTTCTCATAGATTGTTTTTATTATTTATTAAGAATATGTCGGCATGAGACCCATATTTCAAGGCTTGGTATATGCAGCTTAAAACACACGGGAAGTGCCGTTTCCGGGTATCTGAAGGGTTTGTAAAGCCAAAAATTTTCTTGTACGCTTCGCGACAACCGATGGTGGCTCTCCGCTTAGAAAGTCCTGTCCCGCATGACAGCCCCCACTCCCAATATTTCCCGTTCCACCGCGCCTGATATGAGCAGCTCAAAAAGTGTTAAAAAGATAGCACCATTTTGCATGTAAGTAACCTTACATTAATAAAAACTTCTAAAAGGGGAGGGGACACCCCCTCCCCCAGGACGGCACCTTTATGTAGTGACAAAGGAAGGATCCCCCACTGATGTAAACAAAAAAACGTAGGGTGCGTGAAAAGTGCACTATACACGCTGCCGCTCAGTTGGAAAAAACATTCAGCCAGTCGGAATTTTGGACCTTCACACCCCCTTAACATATGACCCTAGCTACGGCCATGCCTGGACCCTATCGGGTCGTTCCCTCTTTGCCGAACCTGGGGAAATTAGGTGGCCCCTGGATCCCGCAAACACTTTCTTCGAGCTGCGCTCGTCATTTTTCTCTAAGCACCCTGTTCCCTATAGTGTGCAAACTCTGGCAACCCAAATTAAGAATTCCTTTTGTCCGACGCTTTTGTCCAATATTCTCCAGCTGAAAGACCAGGTCTGTCATAACACGTCTAAAATTGCTATTCCCAAATTCTGGAACAAACTTGGTGCTGAATTCCAACCTTTGATACCTCCCGGCGGCATTACGCTGTGAAAAAATTTAACTGAATACGATATGTAGGAGTACAAAAGAGCGCAAATGACATTTCGTGAAACATTCAAGGAAAATCGCACTTCTTTGCTTTTTAAGATAACTGTCATCTATATTTCTTGCCCTCTCCCGTTTTGTAAGTTTTGTAAGCGTTTTACGGTTAATTGAATATTGCAAATTCCAAACTTTTATTTTCCTCTTAGATTCTAGGGTATAATTTAATTTCTGGTGCGTTATCCAGACACGTGACAAATTCCCCTCCCCCACCCTATACTTCTGGTGAGAAATGTTTGTCCAAACGACAAATAGAGTACACTCTAAAAAAGGTCTGGTCAATTTTGAACCAAATCCGATCAGAGGGGCACCGAATAAAAAAATGATCAATTATTTGACTAGATTTGGTGCAGAAATGAACAGAATTGATTCACTTTTGAACTGGATCTCGTCAAATTTTTGAACAGATTCCTGTTCGGTGCCCCTCTGATCAGACCTTTTTAAGAGTGTACAATCTTAAGTAAATTTACTACTGACAACTGTCATTCAGGCAATGATATTTGTGCAAATCACTGAAGATTGATAGCTTTCCAGAGGAAATTTGAAACTTTTCCTGTACTGCACGGGAACTTTTTCATCTCTGACTTTTTTATCTCTGACTTTTTCAACTCAGAGAAGAGAAAAAAAATGAAAGGAAACGGCTGAGTCTGGTCTGTAGAAAGGTAAATCTACACCTCTTTGTTACGTACCTGACCTTTGTTACGGCCAAACAAATTGCAAACACATGGAAGGTGTGCCTAGCCTATGTTTAACCTGGCTTATCTTCCTTTTTGTTCCCATTCAAATTCAACTGATTTTGTTAGCATTATCAGTTTTAATTATTGATGTTTTGGCCCAAAATGTATAGACAAATAAGGAATAATAATTTATGTTCCTGACAAAACTTTGTCGTGCCAAATTATTATTATTATCAAAGATGTGACCCCATCCACGTTTCAATAGTGAACGGAAGCCAAGGAATGTTTCCAACTAGGCAACTGTATGTTCACAAAATATATGTTTCGTCAGCTAACCTGTCTTAGTGTATGTTAATATGACATGGAAGCTGACCTTCTGCAAATTGCTTTTTGTTATATACCTGCTATATGTTGGCCGAAAACAAGCCTTTTCCGTAATAACTAGTCCTTTTAAACAAGGAACAAATAAAAAGGTCTTTTATTCATGAGATAATTTGTCCATTGTTAAACAAAAATATTACGTTTCTGGCATTCTCTAGTGTTATTTCATACGGCTCTTAATACAATGAAAAGTCAATAATTGACATCCAAACCTTTTACGTATTATCTTCCTAATAAATACTTACTCTTGTCAAGTAACCTTTTCCGTAACTCAGTTTTCCAGAAGGTCACAAAATACAATGGATTCTACTAGAATTTTTCAGTATCTTTCTACGTAATCATAGTTTGTGAATATTTACTGTGGAGAAACAAATTTATGGTATTGAAATACTTGCAGCGATATCTAGTTAAAGTTGAAATACTTCGCTTTATTATTATGTAGTCATCAATCGTGCAACTCCATCTTGACAGTGATTTGCAAAAGACGAAAGTCATTACATTTCCAGTTGTTAGTAAAAATACGTCCATGCACTAGTCCTCAAAAGATAACCTACCTTCTGTTCAGAATATATAGTTAAAAAGATCCTGTTGACATCTGGTCGAATTCCAACAGGTGCAGACTGGTATAAACATGTATAAAATGACAAAGTTCCATTAACCTGTTGGAGTCAACAAAGCAGAAAGGGTATCAACAGGTAACTCTTAAAAAATTTACACGAATGTGTTGATATCTGGTGGAAGAACCACTTTAAGAAAAATCTTATTGGAAGTTTCATCCTTGTATCATTTACCCGTTGCACAAGTTAAATCTTGTTTAAACTTGTTTAACAGGTTTCAATAGACGACTTCACTTGTGATAAGTTATCTGGAAAACAATTTGTCCCAATCTAAGCAGGTTTAAAACAGCCCAGTCCCAAACCAATATGATCATTAGAACCAGTTTGTAACTGGAGGGCGGTTAGCTATCTCACCTGTTCGTATAGTTGATCCTTGCCGACTGAGCAATTTATAAGTTTGGCTTTTGAAAAAATAAGTGGAAACTAGACGGTTTGTACTTGCAGGCAAATACTAATCGTAGCCACTGAAAATGGTATGAAACGAAACGATTGACAAGCGGAGATTTTCGATGATGGGGTCGTGGAGTAAGTGCTAGCGTGATTCTGCGTAGCGGCATTCAAGTCTGGGACTATTTTATGAGTGATCAAACCAAGTTTATAAAGAAAGTCAATAGAGCTGCGTAACGACTTATCGTCCTTCGAAATGAAGACTTCCTACATGGCTAAAAAGGGCTGTGAATTCTATTGGAATACCGTCAAGTTGTTGAAATTGGGGAAATAATCGAAATATCCACTTCATGAAAAAGTCAAAATAACTGCGTGGCAGATGAAATGCTGTATAATGTCCACATAGATCGTGTGTAAATAGAGAAGCATCGCATCGAAGATATTCATACGCCGAGCCAGAAAAGTAGGCACGAGTTCACTTGACAAACTGAGCAAATCAAATAATCGAAGCTGTAGGCTTCGATTAAATACTTTTCGGTCATCATTGAACTTTTCTAAAAGGTCACATCAACAAAAGAGAGAATATTTATCTCAAGCTTTGCAATGGCAGTATCCATAATGTAAAATGGAAATACAAAAACATTTTCTATTGATTTGTCTATTGATATTCAAACATATGATATTTTATGAGTAAAACTCCTTACTGACAATCCCCATGGAAAATATTTCCCCATAGGGAGTGTTCCTTGTATGAAGAATTTCCCACTGGAAGCGTTCCCCGAGAGATTTTAGCTCAAGGGGAATGCATCTCATGGGAAGCGTTCCCCATGGGAAACATTCCTCTTAGTCCAAAACCCCGCAGGAAGAGGGATTTTTACATGAACTGGAAATTCCATGGGTTTTTTTGCAAGGGATTTTCAATTTAAGAATTAAAGTTTTTGTTACAAAAAGTTTGTTAATCCCCGAAAGTACTGTGCCCACCACGAGTCCTAACAGAGTTCGATGTTTACATCTATCAATGGATTCCCGATTTTGCATGTAACTAGTAGCTAAAGAACAAAGTTGGTCGTACTTTCTTGTCCTCCTTACACCCTTAACTTTTAGTACATGGATGCAAACAACAAAATATTTACCGAAAAGGAAAGTTTGGGGGTGAACTGGATGTCACGCGACTGTAGCTCTACATCCAGTTTACAAAGATGAATAGCTTGGTTTCAGTATCTACATGCATTTCTCCCACATACAAAGTTTTCTCCACAAATGCTTAGACAGCCAGACTAAGAGCCCATACACTCATATACACCAGGGCATTTGCATGTTAATACATCACAGTGTACAGTTTTCACAAAACATTCCATTCAAATTGTCCCAAGCACAAGAAGGTAAAAAAGGCCATCTCATGTCTTCTTCAGTTCCCCTCGCAGAATAGTACTGTTTAAACAGATTCCTTGCACTGTCTCTAATTACTGCAAATTTAAAGCCACAATTAAGGTAGCACACCACCAATTATTCCTCCATTGACTTACACACTAATTTGGGTCCATTTCGTGGCCCCTGGACCC
>WURT03149977.1:0-11000 GCA_009936505.3 Holothuria glaberrima
CATACTAAGTATGAAATCTATCCAAGCTTCCTACCTTGAGATACTGTGTTAACAACAATTTTTCAGTGTTTGACCCCTGGTGACCCCAGATGACCTTTGATCTCCACCAAAATCAGTATCTTTTATCTTCTCACCACAACGCATCCACATACTAAGTATGAAATCTATACAAGCTTCCTTACTTGAGATATCGCATTAACAAGATTTTCAGTTTTTTATCCCTGGTGACCCCAGATGACCTTTGACCTCCCCAAGTACATTTGGGCACACCTTCTCACTATGACGCATCCATATACCAAGTTTAAGTTTAGTCCATCTTCCCTTGTTGAGTTACAGCGTATCGAAGCAAGCGTCACAGACACAGAACACAGACACACACACATACACACACGCCAACCTGACTACATAGGTTCCTTTGCTAAAGCTAGGAACCAAAAAGTTATTGTTTTTCCTCATCAAATTATTCAAAGAAAAAACTTCATAAGTATAATTTCCTATACAGCCTATAGGCCTTCTGCTCTTCTGTTGTGGAGTCCATAACATCTGCAGCCAGTCTGACTGCTGTACCCTTGCATGAGTTGAAGTTTTGAGGATTGTGTTAGATGCAAGTCTACAATGCCTGGTCCTTGCAATCCGTGGGCCTCTCTTTCATCCTATCTTTGCGACACTTTTGCTTAGGCATGGACAAACTAAAGATTTGTCATATTTTTACCCTCATCCCTTTGCAAAATTTAAGGCCCACTAGGCTGAACGGGTTTCCATCATAAGAAGCAGACTTGATCAAAATATTCTAAACCACATGTGTAAACTTTGATTCTTAAAGGGTCTTATTGAGTTGGTTCACAAAAGTCATGATTTTTTTCTTATCTGTTTAGTTTTACTCATAAATTGATGGTAAATGGTCAAACTAAGAGATTCTGCATATCTGACACACAACTGAAATGACAATGATAGGGTAATTAATGATTAAAGTCATTTAATACAAATTCGTGACCAGACACTTTTAACCATTAAGTATTACTCATATGCATGCCGTGTCTACAAAAACTACAATTTCTCACATTTTCTGTAACTATAGGAAGTGAAACATGAGTGTTGAGTCTAGTTAGAGACATTATCATGCAATGATATCCTTTAAACTCTTCACAAATTAATCGAAATTAACTCAATGAGCCCCTTTAATGGCCTAGGGACTTACATATTACGCTACATTCATCCTGAGCCCTAACCTGTCATTTGTTTACAAATCAAACTGTAAGAGACTCCATTGCCGTAGGCTACTGTACTACTGTGCTATAGATCTATAAACCTTTATACCTTAATTGGTCTTACCTAATGTTAGGCCTACTGTACCTCTATAGACCGTACAGATGACACATGCCTGCCAAAGTTACTTACTTTTATGAAAGTCATGTGGGGTATATACACCTCACAGCAGGCAAAAATGATTCAAAAATAAACAAAGAAAAAGTCTAAGAGCCAAAGTCTATGGTATGTAGTGAAATAAACTTGAAATTACCTTGAAGTTGGTGCTGATTTTTTGTGAACCCAGTCTATATCGCAGTTGCTGTAAACGCAGTTGGAGACACACTAAATGAAACAGTTCCGACAATAAATTGTAGGTGAGAAGCTGGGGCTGCAGTAGGGCTTCGATTAATAAGCAAAGTAAATGCTTTGAAAAGGTCTCTTGGGTAGTACGTGCGCGCATAGGTCTTCCAGAAGACAATTACGAAGATATCCTAGGCTATGTTAAAATGTCAAAACTGTTTCATGAAACACATCGAACCATGAACACTGTAGGCCTATATTAACTGTTAGTTTCCAGTTATGGAAGTTATTAGAGCTACTAAATGACCCAGGACTATAGTCAACAAAATCGAATCTGACGTGATGAACAAAATTGATTGCAACTGTTTCGTCTTACAAAATGTTAGCCTTCGGGTAAGTCGTGCACTACTGTACTTCTGCTACAGTGCTAGTCCTCAGTAAAGGAACCTGTATAGCCGGTCGCCGATAGCTTCTTATTCACGGTCCTTACTACGGCTAATGGAAAACCCGGGGTCTTCGACCAGCATGGTGCTGGTCGAAATTGATTTTCTGCTTACAGCAAAACTAGGACCTAAAATCCTTATTTACTGCCATAACTTTTCCTTTCCATATCTTACACTTAGGCCTATATTGCAGTCGTTTTTCATCTCTTAAAACCTCTGAAAAATTACGAAAATTGGAAATAAAATCACCTACTTTGTCACTTCGTTTAAATTTACTGTAGCGTTACAAATATTTGTTGATATAAGAATGCCATGTGCGTAACTTTGTGGCGTCACAAGGAACGTTGATTACTGTAGTTCCTATACATACAGATCGCCATTACCAATGTAAAGATTCCATACTGACGTAATAATGTAGCTCATTAGCATACTGATGTAAACAAAGTTCCTTAGTCACACAGTAAACTTTACGGCGCGAAAAAGTTGCTGATTCCATTTCAAGTTTTTGGCCCTTTCCGGAAGATCTCAGTGATCAAAACTAACTGCAATGCTCCTGTAAAATCTGGAGAAGTCATGGTAGTAAATTAAGATTTCATGTCCAAAATTTGCTGCCAGAAGAAAGTCAATATCAACCATCATAAAGACGGCGACCCCCCCCCCCCATCACTTAAAATGCTCGTATTTTCTTTTAGCCTGCCTTTAGAATCATGCGAAAAACACGTAAAAAGGTACATAGTCTAGCTATAGCGTGGATATCATGTGTTCAGTAATCGTTCGCTGGCATATACGTCGACACCTTCCGTTGTGCTGTCTTTTGCATATTCATACATCAGAACACTCCCATTGGTTTGTTCAACCAGGAGTGGAATTGAATGGAATAAAGATTGCATTGCAAGCATTATCGATTTTCATAGTTTTTGTGATTATTTTTTAACAATTCAAACAATATTTGGAAGAAATACTTATGTGATGGATCTTTATTTATCTTTATTATTCGAATGGACTGCTTAAACGCTATTCCAACACGTCGGACAAGGCTGTGATATGTATTTCCCTTTTCTTAAACAGGTAGAGCCCCTTTAAGACCTGCTATAGTTCTTTCACATGACTCAACATGATAGGCGGTTCGACGGTTGTTACGTGACGTCAGATGGTGCTACCACCTACCCTTACTTTCTTGTGCGGAGTCACGTACAACATCTTAATATTCTCAGAACAGGCTACAACACACTTCAACAAAAAGTTCACTTAAAGGGAGATGGCAGTCGCCCCAGGTTTACTTTCAAAAGTTTGCTAAATCTTACAAATCTCTCATTTTGCCCACAAGTATCTTTCATTATGTTTCTGCATACAGACATTTAACATTGAAGGTAAGCCAAGGAGTTTTTCTGCATGAATTTGACAAATGAGTAACAAACATTGTCACATGATTGATAAGAGCCATTCCTGAACTAGGATGACAGGGCACACTCATTCAAATTGAGGGGACTGTATTTTCCCTTTTAAGCCAGGGTGTCTCAGTTGTTCCCTGAAGTCGAGTTGATACTACCGTATTGTGCATTTATACACCTATAACAGTGAAATAAGAACAGTATACAAAATGACAGCTCTTTGGTTAAAGGTCGCTTGGCGTTGGCAAACATCAAGGTCTTACCTGCCCTCGTTCACAAGTTTGTTATTGCTAGTACAGTTACTGCTAGCCCTCGGTCGATCGGTTACCGCTAACCTTCAGTCGGTTACCGACAGCCTACAAATAGAGTAAATATACCCTTTAAAATAATATCTATTACTCTTATTACCCTCTGAAAGCATAAGCAATATTAAGGATTTCTCAAGAATTAATTTTATGGGTAACTAAGATGGGTTATGCAACATTAATAACATTTGCAATGCCATAATTTCCAACCGCATTCTTTACCGTATGACCCCG
Source organism: Holothuria glaberrima (assembly GCA_009936505.3). Taxonomy (NCBI): domain Eukaryota; kingdom Metazoa; phylum Echinodermata; class Holothuroidea; order Aspidochirotida; family Holothuriidae; genus Holothuria; species Holothuria glaberrima. The sequence continues at coordinate 3,922 of WURT03149977.1, forward strand.
TTCAATACACGCACAGTTTTCGAGAGAAATTCTCCCTTCAACTGTTTACACATGGTGAAATATAAATACTGTACAGAAAACAAATTCGATTAAACTTCGGCACACATATCCTTAAGATTATTTCTGTCTTATATTATTATATTTCCGAATTGCTCAAAATTGTAGGGCCTATTAACTAACTCACCATAAACAATGGCTAAATACAGCTTAGTTCGGGAGGTGGCGACGGAGTCTCTCCCTCGGCGGTGTATTGCTCGTATACCGGTTCGTGGAAGAAAACGTCCCTTTTCTGAGTTTAACAAATACACATAACATTTACGACGGCAAAGCTCACATGATGTGTATGAACAGAAACTCAGGCGACGGCCACGCCTACAAACCACAGTTACAGAAGGGCTGTCCCGATACTGCCACCTCCATCGACAACGATGTTATTGTGTCGTGATGTAACACCTTTTCAGTCACTTTTTAATCGTTCCAGGGCCTTTTGTTGTTATGCGCGAGGAATAATACACAAATAATTCGTTCGAGCCATTGCCATCCATCGCAATGTCACGCAATTTCAGCCGGCCTACCTACAACCTGAGAGTTACTATTACAATATTCTTATTTGACACTTGGGATACCACCTTAAATTCCACTTTTTTTTTTTTTTTTTTTTTTTTTGCAGAACCTCTGTAGAAGAGATAATATCACGCAAGTCAGCTTTTCCATAATAATAAGTACTCTAGTCTATAGAAAATCAAACACCCCTGTCATGATTTTTCATATAGGGGCCTAGTTGCATTGGGTGCGACTTGGCTTGGGGCTGACTTAGCTTGGGCCGAGTTGGTATGGGACCGACTTGGCTTGGGGCCGACTTGACTTGGGGCCGAGTTGGTATGGGGCCGACTTGGTTTGGGGCCGAGTTGGTTGGGGTTCGAGTTGGTTTGGGGCCGACTTTGCCCTAAAGCGTTGCGTACTACGAAAAAGTTTAATACTATATTCCGATCATCACACCCTCATTTCTCATCACACCATCATTTCTCATCACACCCTCAGTTTACACAGTCACGTACCAATTTCTCATTACACCCACAGTTTACGTCGTCACGTACAGTTGTACTACTTCATATTATGGAACGCGAAAACGGCACATGTTATGTTTTTATGTAGTTACACCTTGTTTTTATGTAGTCACACCATGGTTTTACGTTAGCACACCATGTTTTATATAGTCACAGCATGTTTTTATGTAGTCACACCATAAATTTATATCGTCATCAGATGGATTTTGACATGATCACGCCATAAATTAATATCGTCACAAGACGCTTTTTGGCATCAAATTATAAATTTATATCATCACAAGATACTTTTTGACATCACACCATAGTTTTATATCGTCACAAGATGGATTTCAACATCGCACCATAAATTTATATTTATAAAGAACGCTTTTTGACATCAAAACATAACTTTATATTGTCACAAGATGGATTTTGACATCACACCATAAATTTATATCGTCACAAGATATATCTTAGTCACAACAAGTATTTGCATCGTCACAGCATAAAAGTTGGTCATCACAAGTGATATTTGTCTAATCACACCCTATGTTTACATCGTTACAAGTCATTTTTATGTCTTCACTAAACTTTTTACGTAGTCACTGCAACAGTTGTGGCATCGTTACATAACATGTATCGACGTCACATAACATGTGCCGTTTTCGCGTTCCATACTAGTGAAGTAGTACAGCAGTTGTGGTTCAGATCTTTAATTTCGGACTTATTAGCAAAGAAGATCTTGCAGCGCACGTACTGAATCCGTATCCATAAAGATTTGAAACACTCACACTTCCGCCGCGCCTGCAAATCGAATCAATAAAATCGGGTTTGGTAGCTCACCGGGTAGCCCACATGGCCAATGCATTGAATCCCCACTGCACTAATATTCAAGCCAATGGGTTGAGTTGGGCCGTGGATTCAGATTGGTATTTTTCCACATTTTCAAAACTAATTTTCCGAAACGTGTACTCACATTTCCGAGAAAATCGTCTGCCATTCACGTAATAGGTTTGAGTTTTAGCGCCTTCGATATTATGCTGTTTCCTCCTGTCTTAGCAATTCGAAACTAGGGGCGTAGGCTGGGAGGATGGAAAAAATGCTCAGGAAAATTTCAGATGAAAAATTAAAATCATTACATAAAAAATAGGAATTCCTAAAGATATATTCAATTCAAATCTAGCATCAAGTGTAGCACCATTTTGCATCTAGCCCACCCTCCGTAAGCCAAAATTTTCGAAAGACCCCTTAGACCCCTCCCCCAGGACGGCGATCAGTCATCATTTCATTGGCCCCCCAAAAAAATTTTCTATACGCTACGCGTCAACCTATGGTGGCGCTTCGCTTAGATTGTGGGATATGCGCGCTGTGATAATTAAAGTTTGGGGATACGTCCACATCTTTGCCCACCTGGGCTCCGGAGGCTAGCTACGCCCCTGCTTAAGAATGTGTCTGAATGTCAGTAATGCATATTGAAGGAAAACCAAGGAGTTATGGTATTCTTTACTTGAATTTCACAACTCAGTGAAAAACATATTGAAACATGATCCTCAAATCACTCAAAAGCCATTCATAAAATATGATATACCCGGAACTCTCATTCAAATTAGGGTGACTGAATTTTTCCTTTAAATCAAATCTAACTTTTTTCTTGAAATCTGAACTGGCTTCTAAAGCATGAAATCTGAAAGAAAAGAATGTTTTGATGCAACTTCAAAGATCTAAAATGTGTCATTTTGTTCCCATCTGGGATCCATTTTTGACCTAACATTTTCTTCTAGGCCTACACCAGGCTACGCGTCAACCGACGTTGGTTCCCCCAATGTGTACCGAAAGCGCTATAGGGGTACCCCCGCACCGGGTGCCAGCCTTATACGGATACCATGCCATAGCCGAAAAATCCAATTCAGATCAGTCAAAAGCTTCTACCAAAGATAACACCATTTTAGATCTAACAAGATTTAGAGCAAGAAACATTTCTCAATGAGTAGAGGTATGCCCCCCCCCCCTCTGAGGCAACATTCTCTTAATTACCCATACTAACGTAGAAACAATTACTAAGTAATGGGGGTTCCTGAACATATAATCAATTTAACGCTTTACGAAGAATTACCAAAGAATAGCACCATTTGTATGGCAGCCACGTCACAAAGGCAAAAAAATTCTCAAAGAATGTAGAGTATCATAGTGTCATCCCCTTCTTCTACTTCTAGAGAGCACCCCTTGACTTACGCCAAGCCCCAAATAGGAAGATTATCACTAAACAATGACAATTTGTATATATAGTTGTTTTTAAAAAACTGCTTTTAGTGTTTTTCTTCTTTTTTTTTTTATTTTCATTCAACCCCTGACAACATGCCGACATGATGCTCGTATGAGCTAACATCTGGGTTCCTTATGACGCCCCTGTGATTTATCTTTGTTTGTCTTTGTTTACGCCTAATTTCCAAATTTCCGATAACCTACCGCTTGATTTGCAATACATTTTTTTGTAGAAAATACGAATATTCATGTGTCATATAATTTGCATTTCAAACGTCTGGTCATCATGGTGAAGCCAAATGGGGAGGGGGCAGGAGGCCATGGCCCCTCATCGGGAAGGCTGGCCCCGTCGAGGAGCCTTGATAGGTTCGAAAAGTATGAAGTCCCCAACGGCGACCAGTCGCTCCAACGGTTTACCCGGTATTCATTCTATATCTTCGCGCCGTTGATATATTTCAGGTTCCTTTATAGTTCCGTTCCATGAAGCTGAATAGTACAAGTCCTTTTCAGCATAAAAAGTTACATGAAGGTAGAGAACACACTTTTATGTATAAAGGTCGGAAATTTCATTGCGCATCGCCTAGCTTGTTGTAATCTTCTTGTCTGTCGTACGGTAAGGTAAAAAACTCGCGGAGGAAAGTTTGGCTAGTGAATCGGACAGACGAGGTGAATTCAATCCAATTTTTCTGCGATAGGGTATAGGGTGCCGTTTATGACAACATTTTATAAAATTAACATAATTATGTTATGATATAAACGCAAAATATATTGATTATAGTTCAATATATTTATGTTATGATATCATTTGGGATATAAATGTGTTATATTACGAAACCAATATAACCCATTTAGAATAGGTTATGAGTAATCCATTTAGTCTACGAGTAATCCATTATTACGAAAGCCCATTAGTGCCATGAGAAAAAATATTTTTAATTCGTTGCTACGAATTAATAACTCGTTCTTACGACTTAATAATTCGTAGCAATTCGTTTTTACAAATTAATAGTTTTTCTTACGAATTAATAATTCGTTGCTACGAATTAATAATTCGTTGCTACGAATTAATAATTCGTTCTTACGAATTAATAATTCGTTTTTACGAATTATTATTTTGTTTTTACGAATCAATAATGCGTTGATACGAAATATTAATTCGTTCTAACGAATTAATAATTCGTTCTAACGAATTAATCATTCGTTCTAACGAATTAATAATTCGTTGCTACGAATTAATAATTCGTTTTTACGAATTAATAATTCGATTTTACGAATTAATAACTCGTTTTTACGAACTAATCGTCTCTCGGGCTGCCATTTAAGAACACAGCGCGTAGCCTGCGTTCTTAACACTGCATGGGGCAACATAGGTTCTTCAGTGACGTCACTGCCTTGCACGTGTCGCCGTTTGTTGGACATTTTGGTCATCAGCATCGCTTATAGACCTTATGCATATAATGTCAAAGAGCAACAAGTGCTCCCTCGTTCGGAGGAGAAGCGCGTATCATTGCAAGTTATACCAACAAATGCAGACAGTAAGTTGTCAACCATTCGTGTAAAAATCTACGCTGTTTGATACGTTCGTGCAAATGTGCTTCATTGTTTTACTCCAAATTGACGTCGCGTGACGTCAATGCATAATAATGTCTATTAGGCTGTTCACGGTCACGTCATTGGTTGGCGTTTGTTGGCATAGAGCATGCGCAAGAACGCATGCGTGTATGTTAGGTGTTGCGCGTGTAAACGCTTGTGCGATTACACGCAAAAAGTAGACGAATTGGAATCTACTTTGCAATGTGACGACAGTGTAAGCGCGCCCTATAAACTCTTTAACTGACACGCACTGACGTCTTTGTTTGTAAACAATAAATGAGTCTATTGTATTAATGCACAACTGTATCTCTGGTTCTGATGTGCGCAAGGGCTGTCAAATGAGTGCCGGAGGCACGAAGCTCTAATGGGGAGGGTTTGGGAGGGGTTGTCCCACACCTCCTTCCAACTTGGGATTTTTTTTTTTAAATTTTACTTTATCGTGCAATTTGGTGACATTTCTCGGCTTTATTCCAGGCAATGAAAGGTTGTTATTATACTCTGCACAAAAATAATTAATAAAAAAATTCAAAGAAGCAACTTTTCCTAATCAGATTTATTAGAGGGCAATCAACAAAGTTTGAAATGTGCCGCAGGCATTAATGTTCCATGTACTCAGATGATATATGCAATATTTTCTCTTTTGGTACCCATACATGGAGTACATGACACCGTCAAAACCAGGGGTCTAGATAATAGAATATTTTCCTCCTTCCTTATAATTGTATTCAGGCTTTTTGTTCTTTTGTGAAATAAGTCATTTCCACGAACTTCTTTTCTATTAGAACATTAGAGAAGGCACGCTACCTCCCCCTTCCACGGTTACGTGACTCGATTCCTGAATACCTTGAACAGTTGAATGAAGTATATGCGTGTGAAGAGGGGAAAATTCTACCTCCTCAATTTTCTCCACCCCGGGTACCGGGTAGTAATGTCTCTTTTGCGTTGCGGACATCTTTGAAGCGGGAAATACTCCCGTGACAATGCACTGCTTTGTGGGGTCCAGATGTAACGCACCGGAAGAATCCACCGCTGACGCCCTTGGTTGTTATAAAACGAGGATACTATGGAGCTCTTAGCTGACCTCCAGCTTACACTGGGTGCACGACAAGCACCTCACAAAATTGTATTTTTGTCTGATTTTCAACAAAACTTTAGACAAAGTGATTGTGACGGGGGAAAGACTGAAAAACGAGAAGTTATAATGAAAGACGGCTAAGAAGTATTTGGTGGAATGCGCCTTTAAACATTTTGCCGTCGGATCGACGACGGTTTTGAGACAACGCTTACGTCGGACCGACGTTCGGTGCGTCGCCATTTGCAAATCCGTTTGACGTTGGATCGACGTTGACAAAGACGGCCTTCATACGTCGTTTAGACTAATACCGACTGTTCAATGTCCATTCAATTTCATTTTGACGTCAGCAAAAGGACTACAACATTTTCAGACCTCCATCTAACGTCGTATTTAAGTCGCCACAATCATCGACGTCAGCCGGACATCTGACCTATTTCCAATCAGAGCCCGAACTCAGTCCAACTACTTGGAACCCCTCATTCCCTTTTGCTTAGCGATGCTTTCTTCTAATGCCTTCTCATAAACGAAAAAGAATGATCAATACTAAGTAGAAATTGTTACCTTTAAGGAGAACTTAATAATATGCCTTTCTGAGTCTATATATCACTGAGAAATATAATTAACTATTATAATTAACATTTACCCGTGTTTTATGAACAGCTCATATGAGTGAAATTATAAGCAGATAAGGGCACATTGATGGGGTGTACCAGAAAACGATTTTTGAGAAAAAGGGTTCTCAAAAATAATTTCATCTATGTCGTAGCGACTGAATTTTAATTTGCAGCAACAAATTATTAACTCGTAAGAACGAATTATTAATTCGTAAGAAAAAATTTCTAATTCGTAGCAACGAATTATAAATTCATACTATTAAATTATTAATTGGTGAAAAGGAGTCATTAATTCGTAAAAACGAATTATTGATTCGTAAAAACGAATTATTAATTCGTAGTAACGAATTACTAGTTCGTAGCAACGAATTATTAATTCGTAAGGACGAATTACTAATTCGTAAAAACAGATTAAAAATATATTTTGGTATGGCACTAATGGGCTTTCGTACATTATAGTTTATAAACTTGATATATATACATATA
>WURT03149999.1:0-11000 GCA_009936505.3 Holothuria glaberrima
CGTGGGAGTGTTGATATTGTTGTTGTTGGTTGTTGTTGTTGTTGTTGTTGTTGTTGTTGTTGTTGTTGTTGTTGTTGAGGTCACCTTTCCTCAAATTTTAACTGTCTTCAACAACCCATCGTAACGTCAGGACAATGACCCACAGACATAGGAACCGGGGGGGGCTTAGCTCTACCCCCGGCTCAAGAAGAAAACCCCTTATATTTTTTCCTTCTGTGAAATATGTCACAAGTTTTCAGAAATCTTCCATGAAATTTGCACAGCATGTCGCCCTAAATTTCATCTCATCTTAAATATTCAACAAATTCCCAACTGTTGCCCCCTCCACTCAGATCCTCCCCATCACGTGGGTCTGAAAAATGTTCAACCCCCAGCTGAGAATAGCTTCCTACGACTTTACAATAACACAATAAGAACTTCACAAACCTTAAATTGTCTTAGAGTGAGCTATAAGGACTCACTCTAATAATTGAAAGCTGCATTGAATTAAACTGCACAATAGAATTATGTGATTAGATGAGGAAATTTTCTTTGCTTTTTTCCGGGGCAGGGGAAAGTCTTCCTTGCCCCCTTTCTGCAGACATCGATGGTTTCAAACACTTATTAATATTCCTGTATTATCACCCACCAGGTTTAGCATCAGTAGAGCTCATAACAAATGAACGTCCAGCCGTTGGTAACTGCTCAGTTGTGCCGAACAATGGAACTGCCCTGGAGACCGAGTTCAATATCTTCTGCGACGATTGGTCCGATCCTGACATGCCCCTGAATTATCGATTTGCTCAAAGACTTAAATCTACAGAGGCGTGGACATGGATTTACAGTGGTAATGTGGAATGTAACGTTTAGACTTTAAAAATTTTGCTACTTTTTTAGCATTTTTTTAAGAGGGGGAAGGGGGTTAAAGGGGAGGATGTAGCCCCGTCGCCAGACAAGTTACTGAAGGGGAAAGATATGTTCCATGGGGCGAGAAAGTTTACGGGTGGGGGTGAGATATACTAAATGCATCAAGGCAATTTAGAATTTGACCCCCCTCCTTGGCTACGGGCTTGGGAGGCTGTTCATCTTGTATACTTGAGTAAAATGTTCATATCACGATCTTTAAATGACATCCTTTAGTGAAAGCTTTGAATGTGCGAAATACGTGTAGACCATCGACGTATTATGTGTAGCCCGTTATGAAATATTAATTTCCATGTAAGGAGTGTCGAGTACCCCTCCTTTATGGCAGATAAAGGACTTCGCAAATTTTAATCACCTCACCAGCATCCAAAGGCCACTTTCCCCTTATGTTACCATGATTTCTACACCGCTACACACACATATATATATATATATATATATATCATTCTCATACATCAGCATTTAACCAATCCTTTTTCCTCAAACAGGGGAGAAGGCGTATATGGATGCTGCCACCATCTTTCCCCAGGGCTACGAGGATGAGAATTACAATGTTTACATATTGGTCAGAGTTGATGACGCCATCGGCTCATATTCAGATTTGGAAATAAGTGTACAGGTGAGGAGAAGAATTGCATATTACTTTTGGATACGAAAGCAACATTAAACTTAGCTCACCCCCACTTCAGCCCCCCCCCCTTCGCGCAGTCGACTTCGTCAGCTGTACGACCGGATTTGATGGCAACCCTTTTCCAAGCAGTAGAAAAGCCGGATCATAACCCATACAATCCGTGAAACTGTACTGTTCGTTCAAGGGCGACGATTTGTTCTCAATATTGGGCGGGCAACATGACCCCATTTTCAAATTATTTACTGTATAAAAAGTTAACGTCAATTGGCGATTTTTAATATGGGGGGACATTTCACCTGTTCCCCCGGGATCGCCGCCTATCGGTGTACTTCTGTGTAGACATATACTTTTTGATCATTTTGAAGTTTCCGACCGAGCCCCCCCCCCTTCATGTCCAATACAAATCGCCGTCCTTGTGGGGTAATTGTGTTTCAAATATATTTTAAACAAAAAAGTATTTTCCATCTTAACTGTTCTTAATGTAACCTAAATGAAATTATTTAATGGAAAAAGTATTAAACTTGTAAAGCTTGAAAAAGTTTTTCATAGGCGTAGGAAAAGGGGGAAGGCCGACCCCACTCTGACTGGTGGGGCGGAAACCTCCCCCACTTTTGATGACATGCTGCCAAAAAATGGCATTGAAAAGGATCAAACTACTTCAAAGTTTGTCAAATATTGCACCATCTTGCATCTAGGGCACTTTCAATAGTCAAAATTTTCAAAGGGGAGAGGGACACTTTGACTCCTCCCCCAGGACACTGATCACTAATATTCACTTCCACCGCTACTTCCAGAAAGTTTCGTACGCTTATGTTTATCTGTCTTTCCACTTCTTAAGGTAACTCCTCCTGCCTTGAGTGAAAGTGCTATGACGGAGAAACTACAAAACCTGACGGGAGATGACAGCCCTATGTCTGACCTGATAGCAGCAGGGGATTCGGCGGGAGCCGCAAACATTGTAGCAGCGTGTGCTGGCATGTTAAACATTGCCGCCACATCATCCAACAATGCTGCAAGGAGGCGAAGAAGAGATACAGAAGATGCTTTAATTGCTATCAGTAGGTTTCTTGCATAGATGTATTTAAGCTGACACTAAGGGCGTACAAGGCAGGGTGTGGGTTGCAGTTTGGGCTGCAGTTCCTTCCCATTTGGCAGAAAATTCGCATGTTGGGGCTAAATGTATGCCATGGGGGGGGGGGTTACGTGCTAAAATTTCTGGCAAAAGTGCTCAGCCTTTAAACTGAAAGAGGCCCCGTACGTTTATGATCGACAAGTTAACCTGATCACGATCAGCATAGTAACGATCAAGATTTCAACATCAGTGGTTTTCCACAAGTTGTAGGAAGGCCTTAGCACATCCTGCCCCTTAGAGAATATTTTCGCTTTCTGGAGCTTGTCTTGCCCCCTTCAGTACCTTGTCTGGATACTGACCTGGAGAAGAGCCAGAAATATCCCAAACTTTAAGAGTGAACATCTATTAAACATCTATTAAAAATAGGACGAATTGTCAAGCCGGGAGTTTTGGTGGCAAATCTATGCTCTAAGTCTGAGAACAATATGTATATTTTAAACTTTCTGTTTCAGGTGAGTCTGAAATGACTGAGGAGGAGAGGGAAGCTTTCCTCGCTGAGCAGGCTCGGTTGGCGGCGGAAGCGGAGGCCGCCGAGGAGGCTGCACGAGAGGAACGAGAAGGGGTAAGGAAAATTGATTAGAAATTAAACGCTTGTTTCCTTCAATCTGATCCATCGAGGAACTCATTTCTCAGTATATGTCATATCTTTAGTACTCCTTTTGTTGCCAGGATATAGAGCAACGACAAATGACTAAAAGGATTTGAAATGGAAAATGAGTGTGATATTCCTAGTAGGGTGAGATTTGTGTAAAAAGGAGGAATGGGAAATTCAACAAATTTTTAGTGTTATGAGTGAAAGAGTCAATGTGCGTATCTCCAAAGGGTTTGTGGATACATTCCCAATTGCCTTTAATCTCTACTTAGGTGTGTCCCAAGTTAATATGCCACTCGGATCGGTCAATGCGTTATGCAGATCATGCATAGTAGAGTACTCAGCAGGGCTGTAACCGAGTCCACCTAACCCAATTCCGGGGCAATTCCGAGTCCAGTGCCCTCCGATTCCCGGCCAATTCCGATTCCAGGATTTCCAAATCCGGGACAATTGTCTGGCCATTTGACAACATAGCGCCTCATACAAAAGCTTTTTGTTCTGTTTGCAATTACATGTATGATAAAAACAGGCACTTTTCAGGAGTCAATTTCATACTCTTCCTGACCCTATTATTTAGTTGACTGTATGTGACCATTTACTTCTTAAATTGTACACCAATAATAATGTTACCTCCGCACATTTAATAAAACTTTCATTTTGTGGATTCGACTGGAAACGGCTGCGAGTCCGAGTCCAGCTGAGCCCATTCCGGGCTATTTCCGATTCCGTGACCTCCTATTCTGGGCCAATTTCGAGTCCAGCGAAAAACGAACTCGAGTCCGGAATCGAGTCCGGACTCGGATGTTACAGCCCTGCTACGTAGCGGTATATGGCCTTTAGCACTTTAATTGCAGACCTCTTTTGCTGGAAGGTGCTGTAGACAGTTACTTTTGCAATTGGAAGAGAGGCTAGAATTAAACTAACTTGGGAGAATTTTAACTTTCTGAGATGAAGAAATTTTGCCTCTAAACAAATTACATACTTTTTCAAAAGCCCCCTCGACTCTCTGGTGAAGAGCCAAGGGGAGAAACCAAACGTTTACTCCCGAAGGAGTTCTGCTCCCTGAAGGAGCTACTGTAAAGAACAAATTATCTATGAACTTTAGGCTATAAATGGTTAAATCAGGGAGTCAAATAGCAACTCCTTGGTAATAACTCCCTCTGAATTTTGCATACTGGTATCACATTTTAATCCCTTATTCAAAGAAAAAAGGAAAAGTGACAAAATACCAAAAATATGAAAGTTTCATTAAGTTCAAAGATGCCATGTAATTATCCCTTTTAAGAAATGATAGAACTGTCGGAATTCAATTTAAATTGAGGCCACTGAATTTCGTTTTTAATTGCAGAGAAGCTTCGTAATAAGTTTGATCAGTGTAAATGTTTGATACCTTTAATTTTTGTTAATTCTTGACCGCAAGGCTAAATACGACGCCTTATTTCTAATAACACAATATTAGAATAACTGTCATTCAAAATATTTTTTTCAGATGCGACAGAACATGGTGACCGCCCTCTCTCTTGCATCTCCCAACAATGTCGGTGCCATGAAGCAAATAGCGTCGGCTTTTGTCCAAGCGACCAATGAAGGCTCAGAGATTAGTACGTCATCAGCTGTAAGTCATGTGATTTTGTGAAGTTAATGCTGTATGGTAGACTTGGCCGAAACGGGGAGGGTTTGCTGTGTATAGTATCGGCACGGCATGGAACCGCATGGTACGGCCATGGAATCATACCACTTATTAACGTGTTCCCATTTCTATAAGAATCGTTATATGAAATTGAAACATCTTTAAAAACGTCCTAGAGCAGTGGTTCTGAAAGTGGTCCCTACCGCCCCGGGGGCGTTGGGAAGTCTCAGGTGGGCACTGCAGAGTACACGTTAAATAGGGGGAGTTGGCACTGATTTGGGGGTCCCTGGCGATTACGACACTGCAGTAATTTAGGGCACAATAAGGCATCTAGGGAGTCTGTTCCCCTCTGCTTCTTTCTCCCTCCACCCCACCATCCCAGACCCCTCCCTCTCTCCCTCCCCAAAATAAATTTCGTGACCAAAAGTGATCTAAAAATGGCATTAGAAATTTAAAAACTCCACCCCAAGTTCCAATTTCTTCCACGTTAGGATTATAAAGTTAACTGAGCGTCCGACTATGAACGGTAGGACGAGGGGAGGGGTGGGGTTATTGGGACAGTTCAAGATGGTTGAAGGGGCGGTAGTCTAAAAAATTTTGAGAACCACTGTCCAAGAGTTTCAAAATGTGATCTTATTGTTTTGGTCATTGACAGATTGATACGATGGACACCGGTGTGCGTTTCATGAACTTGTTAACAGAGAAATCTGATGAAGCTGGTGCTGATGAGGTAGAGGAGTCTGGTAAAGGTATCCTTAGTATGATTGGTAAGCACTGGTCTGTACATTGGAATGATGAAGGGGCGCAGGGGTTGCCCAGGGCGCAAAAATAAAGGGATGTCCTAAACATATTTAAAAGGCTCTTTTATTTCGAGTTGGTAAGGCAAGGGGCGTAATTAGTTTGGGCTAACTCTAGATAAAGAATAGTGGCGGATCCATGGGGACGCAAAAGAAGAGCGCCTACCCTATTGGACGTCATGCGTGAAAAAAAGTTGAGGCAAAAAATAAAATGCTTCAAAATGTGTCAAATATAGCACCATTTTGTATCTCAGCCCTCTTCCAAAAGCAAATTTTTAAGGGGAGGGGACCCCTCCCGGGGCAGCGTCAATCAAACCTTGCCCCCTCTACTGAAAATTCCTGGATACGCCCCTGAAAATAGTGCTGACTAAGCCACTGGATTCTAGCTTAGGACAAGAGTGACAGTTTGTCGTCGAAATGGGGCTGTTGCGATTGGTGGTTGAAAATTTTGAACTCCGGCAAGTAGATTTCAAGATAGCCTGACGCAATTTTTGTGGGTGGATCTAACCAACTTATTTATTGAAGGTCTAACATGTTTTCATTGTTCTGTAACTTTGAAACTAATTAGCTGATTGATGAAGAAATTAAAATGGAATATTCCAGCTCTAAAATGTGAATACTTTCATAAACGAGCAGCCAACGGATAAAGAACTCATTTCTAGGATGCAAAAATATAGGAGCTCCAAGTTCGAGGGTTTGTAGCGCCCGTGGGGGGAGGGGGTAAAAAGCTACATCATTGCGTTATCAACACTTCCCAAGCAGTTAGTGTTTAAAATAACATAGACTATGCACGTATAATTAAAACAGTCATGAAATATCACGATGCTCCCGATCTGTATGGTTAAGTAAATTTGTCCCCAAACGTACTTTTTCCCCACTTTTGGAATGTTACATGTGGTAAATCTAATATCAATATGAAATCAATATGAAATCGAGTGGTAACAAAATTTCATTACAGGCAATGCCAATGATGGAGCCCGTACAAAAGCAAACATAGCTAGGGCAGCTGGTAATGGTACAGGGGGCGGTGCTGAAGTTGAAGAAATGAACCAATTGGTAAGTGGTTGTTAGTTAAATTAGGTTTTCTTTTTCATCTGTTTATTACTTTATCTTACACCACTTTCTTCTACATCTCACTTCATTACAGTGGCGGAGCTAGGGAATGCGGTCAGACTGGGCGAGAATGGCCCTCAAAGGGGTACTTTGAACTAGGTAGATACCCTATGCCGCAATACGGTTAGTTAGTTAGATAGGGTTTTATACCTCACCTTATAGCCTCTTGGTTTAATCTAGCGGCGCCCACTGCCTTTTTGTCCAGTTGTGGGGCACTGGATTGTTTTTCCTTACTCCGTTGTTTATGCGGAGCATCACGCACAACGGGCAGTAGGTGCCAGTCTTTGGTATGACTCAACCTGAGTCGAACCCGGGCCTCCCGCGTGAGAGGCGGATGATCTACCACTAGACCAAACACGCGGTTAAAAACCTGAAAAGGGTGTCGAGAGGCGATTTGAGTCCGTCAAGGGGATAGAGAACGACCCCCTGACTACATGGAAGTTCCACCACTGCTTCATTACATGCTCGATTAATGTTGTGAAAAGAAACAATAATAAAATGGAAAAAAATGAAATGATATGAAGAAAATTTTACTACTTTATTTTATATCACTGTTTTTATGGCACTTTTTTGAAGCTTTTTATTTGATTACACTCTGTTTTATAGCACTTTATTTTACATCACTTTATTTAATGATATTTTAAGTTTTAGGCTTTCAAGTAACTATTATCAGAACTGATTGCAAAAAGCGTGTTATACCATTGGAAAAGGACTAGAGGCTCTAGGTTCCCCAGTGTTTCAAAAGATTACACCCCTGGTGAAGTCAACTTGGGAAAACTGTCAAACGCTTTTGTAATTGGATGAAAAGGTCTGGGGTTAAAATTAGTTTAGCAAACCCTTACCCAGGTGAGGTATTGAAGAAAACGGAGAGGTTATGCGATGAGATATATTTTCAAGAGGCAATATGTACTGAGGAAAAATAATTTGCGACTCAAACATTTACTAGGTGGACTCTCCACATTGAGAATTTTTGTTAACAGTTGAGCATCCAACCATGAAATTTGTTTCTACATTTGTTGTCTTCTTAAGACAAATTTATGTCCAAAACTTTTCATTTGTTACGTTTTCAACTTTTTTGGCATTAACGAGATAGGGGGCATGGCCCGATCCCACCTTCTTACGCCACTGCATTACGTTCGGACCGGTCCAGACTTTGTCCTATAAAGGAAGCGTATCCTTTTATCAAGGCCCTCTCTACCATGATTGTAAATTTCTTTGACAGAAACCATTCTCAATAAAAGCCTTTCAAAACAAAAACATACGGTTACTTGTTACCATGCCCGGTCAACTCCCCACAGACACCTCCTCCCTTGGGACGAGAACACACTAGGGTTAGCTTAGGCAAGGGCGGAGATTTGTTCTCAATATTGGGGAATAACCCCATTTTGAAATAAATTACTGTGTGAAAAATCAAAGTCAATGAGCGATTTCTTAAATATTGGGGGAACATTCCCCCTGCCCCCCGGGATCGCCTCCCATAAGCTTAGGGATAGGAATGTTAGTTCACAAGAAATTGTCAGCGAATTAATTCTGACCATTTATGCAGACAAAATGACTGTACCCCTTTCTCCCTCTTGCATTGCTTCTTATAAAAACATCCCTCTACAGTTTGGACAAAAACAAAGCCTTCCTCCTTGTAGAATACTTTTCATTTAAGCATTTTTTTTTATTTCGTTTCATTTCTCCAGACGAAAGACATGAATTCTCAAACTGAGAGTCTTTCCGGGAATTTAATGGACACGGTGAATTCTAACATGGTGACAGGACAAGCCCCTGTTGTCATGGACTCTCCTGCCTTGAATCTTACGGTAGACAAATCCTTCACCGAAAGTATGACTAACAGTAAGTGTTCAGCGCACTTCTTTAAAGGGCAATGCTCGTCATCCTACAGTTCCAATTCTCTCAACTAGGCAACTTGTAGCCCCTCCCATAACTGTGTAAAGCTCCTCCTAGTGCAGACACAAACATATTTTATTGCCGCAGGTCATGTCTTGGCGAGCATTCAAGGCTATAATGTGCAATCCAAACACCCTCTCTGCACTGTGTGTAACGTGAGTTACTCTGCATCATTTGAATTTTCAAACTTTCTGTCAATCAAAGAGCAGTGACCAACTGAAAATTTTCATACCCCAAACTAAAAATAAACTTTGGGGTGATGACTGTCTGTCTTTAATCGTTTTTGTCAGTGTCAAAACTGTACGTTTTATTCAAAGTTACTGTGAAGACTGACCAGTATCGGTTTATCATTCACACATTCTGGATTTATTGTCGGAAGGAAAGATGTGGGAGGGATACATTCTAAGTCGCTCTTCCCCTGCTTTCTTTCAATTTTTCTCCTATCAGGGCCATCTGAACTGGGGACTGGGGACTCTAGACCCACCTCCCAAGAATTTTCAATTTGATGGTATTTTGTTGGTGCAAATTTATGCCCAAACTCTGGTGTTGAATGATTCAACCCCAAGCGTAGAAAACATACGACGGCACTGACGGTTTTCGTTTCAATTTTGTTATTATTTGTTTCCTTGATAAGGTGTTTTTTACTGCTTCGAGGCATTACTATGCAATGGCGTAGCCAGACTTTTCAATCGGGGAGGGGGAAGAGGGGGAACAGGGTATGATTGGTGGGGCAGATTTAGCTGATACTATAGGACTATCTAAGCGGAGCGCCACCATCGTTTGGCGTGGAGCGTACAAGAAAAGTTTTGGCTTTACAAACCCCTCAGATGGCCGGAAACGGCACTTCCCGAGTGTTTTTTAGCTGCATGTACCAAACCTTGAAATATGGATCTCATGTCTACAATTTCTCAATTAATGCAAAAAAATCTATCTATGAAAAATGTTAATATATGTTTTACCACAAATTTTCGGCTTTACAAACCCCCAGATGGCCGGAAACGGCACTTCCCGAGTGTTCTAAGCAAGAATATGTTCAGCTCCCACTTCGAAATTCTCCCCGCTTCTTGGAGCTTCTTGGATTTTTTAGCCCAAAAGTAGACCGAAAACAGTAAATGACTTTCAAACAGAAAGTCAATGTGTCAGGGTGGATATAAATGAAGTTGATAAATTCGACTCGAGGGAGACAGAGCTCAGACCCTCAGTTTGGTGTTGCCATTTTTTGGGTTAAATATACTGCGGTTGGACGTACTCGGCAGATAAAAGTCCTGTGTGAACTTGCCTTAATCTGATTCTAGTGGTACAGTATCTTTCTAGGACTGACAAAATCGAAATAGACATCATCATGTATAGCATGTCGGCACACATATTTGGCGTTTATTAAAATATTTTTTCTCGGTCTGTTATTTAATTTGGGGGGCAAGTGGGGGCAAGAGATTCAACGGGGGCCCCCGCCCCCTGCCGCCCCGCTGGCTACGCCACTGTTACTATGCAACAACAAAAATAAAGTTAATAACGAAATTATTTTCCTCGTAATTTTTATCTCTAGAAACATACGGCAGTGAAGGAGGTTCTGGTTTTAAGTTAGGAAAATCATCGTCGCTTTTTGGAGACGGAAACTCTACAACGCTTTCTGTGGATGCTCAGGTAGAGAATTCATTCCAAACTTTACAAAAGGGTTATAAAACCTGCATCCCATAGCCCAAGGAAAAGGGCCTTCCGTCCGTGTTCGTAAA
The DNA here is from genome assembly GCA_009936505.3 of Holothuria glaberrima. Taxonomy (NCBI): domain Eukaryota; kingdom Metazoa; phylum Echinodermata; class Holothuroidea; order Aspidochirotida; family Holothuriidae; genus Holothuria; species Holothuria glaberrima. The sequence goes on from WURT03149999.1 coordinate 10,428, forward strand.
GAGGGTCATCCACCCTCTTTGTTTAGACCATTGCATGGCCGTACGGGCCAGGGGGCTGGGGCGGCCGCCCCCAAATGTCAGAAACCTGACTAAATCGGGCAGATATTTTGTCTCAGTCGGGCGGAAAATTGGACAGTTACATTCTGTACCCCAGACTCTGGAGTCGGGCAAAAACCACCGCCCTCCCTGAGAAAAACAGTCCCGCACAGCCATGGACCATTGTACTCCTATTTGGAAAATCTATTGTCAGGGGCTCAAATGAGAAGTCCTGGTCAATGCCCCTTTTTAGAAGTGTTGGTTCCCTCCAAGTCAGAATTCCTGGATACGGGCTTGTATAAAACAAACCAACCCAAGATCACCACTATACTTAAAAACATTCATGAATGTAGTTGGTCAAACTTTTTATAAAGGCCAATTACTATACGTGCAAGTCAGTTAAAATTTTCCAAAGTTTAGTTCTGGATCTTCAAAATAAAATAATCTCAAAATATTTGTCTACTACATTTTCCTTGTCTACCACATTACCTTTTGCATATGACGTCATAGAGCAGAAAGTGCTCCCTCGTTTGGAGG
>WURT03150010.1:3949-28734 GCA_009936505.3 Holothuria glaberrima
TTGGATTGCGCGAAAATTTTTATCATTTATGAAGGATTTGAAAAAATTCTGATAGTTTCAGAACCATTTGTGATAGATGGACAGGTGGACACATATTCGGGAGAGGCCCGGTGCAAGGAGTGGCTGCCTCAGGTGTATTTATTTTGCTTCCCCTTTTCTATTCCTACTTCTTTTCTCCTCGTCTCTCTCATTTTCCTTTTTCCCTCCAAGACCTCCTTCTTTTCCCCTTTTCCTCCTTCCTCTTCCCGATTTTCCCTCTCGATTTTTTTCAGGGGGAACTCTGCCCTCCTGCTCCCCACAGGCTACGCCAGTGGACACAACTGACCAGAATTATCTCCTGAACCCACGCAACATAGAACGAAAGGAAACTTTGCGTGCAAGGCCCTTAAACTCGGAGCCCGGTTAAGTCATAACGCAAGAATCTCTGGAGAGGTGGACTGCTCTCTGATCCGACGTCCCTTTGTTCCGACTATATATGTTCCAAGAAGTCTATATTAGGTCTTCATTTGTGTTAGGATAAGGGATAGGTTAGAACCTAGTCTTTATCCTAACACTGACCGCAGTGTATACTTGACGGAATAAATTAAGAGACGTCGGAACAAAGAGATGTCGCAATATATAGATGTGAAACCCTCTGGACAATCTTGTTGATAACGATAACAGTTTTGCGATAGCTCTAACTAATGTTTCATGAGGTGAAATTTCAAGGGCATAAGCAGTCGCCGCAAACTTATTTCGAAACAACAGCTTAATCTCACAGATACCCTCTAATTCCCTTCCAAGAATCTTTCAATTCAGTGAGAAAAATATGGTCACATGATTCTCAAAAGCCATTCATGAAATAGGATACCCGGGTACACTTATGGGAATTGAGGTCACTGCATTTTCCCTTTAATGTAATAAACCTTAATAATGCATAAGAACCAGCATTGCAGCTGTTCTTGAGATGGAAGCTGAAGAATATGAGGATAATATAAATGTCTATGTCACATCACAGAGATATTTCCAAATCTTTCGCTTACTACACTTCAGCAACAGCATAGAAATTATTCTAAGTAATTTCTATGTGGAACCACAGAAATTAAAGTAAGGTAGAATGACATCTGGCGATCTGGACTGAAGCCATTGATTTGGCTCTCTGAGAGGCAGCAAAGCAACGGCGCGTAATACAAACATCACGTCGTTGCTTTTCCCTCAGATATTGGTGGAGAAACTATAAGTTAGGAGTATAAAACAAAACGCGTAAGGCACCACGACTTAATCCCCGTTGTGAAAATTACTCCTAATCTTTCGAAAAATGGAAAAAAATGACACTTAACTTCTGAAGTTGAATGCACACTGTACATACGGAGACACGCCAATCAAACAGCTTTTTGCCCGTACAGCGGAAGCGCGCTCACAATTTTCGTGACTGCACTGGTTAAACACGCAGCCATGCACAAAGTCCCTGCTGTGTCAGCATTCTCCCCTTCTTTTTTCTATGAGTAAAGAAATCTATGCAATGATCAAATATTTATTTATCAAATATTAATAGCCCGTTTACATCTTGTAACAGGACGGAGTTCACAAAAGGATAGTAAGCGTTTAAGCAAACACTCCTTTTTGATATGTGAAAGAAGTATAAAATCTATGCGTTGTGTTGAAATTTTCATTCGAGTCTCAGATTTAACCGAATGAAGCCCTTGCATTTTTTGAACCAGAAGCAAGCAGAAGTAATGTCATCTTCTCATATTTATGAACAATGCTTTGATTTTCAACCTATGGTTTTAACTTTGACGCAGGTAGAGATGAGAGTTTCCCATGGGAAAAGTAAAGTTTGCGAAATTACTATGACTCTCGTGCATTCATAGCGCACAAAAACGTGACATTATGGAGAAAATTGCTTTGCAGTTAAAAAAAAAAACAAAACAGTTGACTATAGTGTGAGGGTTAGCCTATGTCCCATTTTCTTTCTTCAATGTCAATGGATTACAATGTGATAACATGATAACACTACTTTTCCGTGTTCTGTCGATGAGATAACTTTCAGTTTTCAATTTGTGGCTTTCCATTGTCTGGGCTTCAGTTGTTTTCGACAAAACAACTCTGTAGCCTAAAGTTACATGCTTTTAAATTTGATCGTGACACATCCCGAAGATTCTATGATTTGCCTTAATTTTTGAAATATTTGTCTTTTTTATTTAAACATTTACAGAATGATATTTGAATTATATCGTCGTTCATATTTCGGCTATATAGAGTATAACTTGCATGACCTTTTGAGCCACATGTCTTAAAAACAGCCAGACAGACAAACAAATAATTGAAAGTAAAACAGAATCCTTTGCCTGTTTTCACTTTGTGGTCTCCATGGTTACTGTTGCTTTAACACACATCGATAATTTAACGAGGCTTGCAAGTAATCCTCTATTTGTAGAGCACGGGTGGGGGTGCCTTTCTTATCTTATGAAGGACCGTTTTCATAGTAGTAATACGTCTCGCGGGCTAACGCCGCCGTAGGTGCCGGGAAAAGCGAATTCCATTTCTAACAGTGCGTGGGCCCAGTCTCGGGGGGGGGGCTTCGTGGGTCCACGAGAAACACCCGAAGCTCTGAGGTATCTATACAAACTTTTGGGGATTAAACCGAAGCATTACACTTTCAATAAATGACACTGAATGCACCAGGCTGGGCAGATCACAAAACTTGACCATATGTTGCTTTGCTTTAAATACCATGGTTCGGACTAACAGAAGTAATAGCTAGTGAACAAACGGATGTGAAAAGTGCGCTCGAAGCATTTTTTTTCGCTCTATATTACAAAAGTTATCTTTTTTAATCTTTTGAACCACTCACGTGAGGGCGAGAGGTTGCGACCCCTGGAATCCACCGAAACTGGCTCAGTGTGCCAAGAAATACGGCTCATCAAGTTTCCTACTACATGCCCTATTTGTGGCAGCGCCCTCTTATTCAAGGTAGTACTCATTCTTGACCAAGTGTTTAGTAAAGACACACTGTAAACATTGCGAAATACATCGTGCGATCTGTGGGCTGTAGTAGGCCTGTTCTCACAGATGCCTAGTTCGTCGATATGCACTAGTAGACTAGTGATATTACGAGGTGAATTTACCTGAACTCTTTTAAAAATATCTGCAAGACAAATGGTGACTTTAAAAACTAATTATTAATTTTAATCACGTGTTTCTGAAATTGCCATTTATAAATTGCCTCGCGGGCCGGATTAAATGGTCTAGCTGGCCGTATACGGCTCTTCGGGCAGGAGAGTCCCCATCCCGACTTTAGAGTAATCTTACTTTGTTTAGTTTCTCTACACATTAATAAGACATAGATGAAGTGGGAAGAAGTGTATTGACAGATTAAGTAGCAGCCTCTCAGTCGGTTTTTATCATCAATGGTGACTGGTGCTGATATTATCAGGAAAAAAAGAAGAAAAACACTTAGAATAATTTCATTCATTACAGAAAAGGCAAATGATGACTTTATTTTATATGTAACTGCTGGATACGATGTTTTTATTTACGCTCTGTTGTTTGTTGCTGTCGTTGCTGTGCGGCTCTGTTGTTGTTATTGTCCTTGTGGATGTTGCTCTTGTTGTTAATCTATTGCTTTTGTTGTTGTAACGTCGTCGAAGTTGTTGTGGTCGTCGTTGTTATAATTGTTAGTGTTATAGTGGTGGTGGTGTTGTCATCTTCATTGTTTCTGTTAGTGATATTGTTATCGGTGTTGCTGTCGTCATTGTTTTTGTTATTGTTTTCGTCGTCGTCGTTGGTTTTGTTATTGTTATCGGTGTTGTTGTTGCCGTCATTGTTTTTGTTATCGTTTTCGGTGCTGCTGTTGTCGTCGTTGGTTTTGTTACTCTTATCGGTGTTGTTGTTATTGTTGTTGTCATCGTCATCGTTTATTATTGTTATACTGGTGTCGTTATTGTCGTTGCATGTTCTCGGCCTTGGCTGTTCGGAACCTTGCAAACAATATGATATATTTGTGTACTGTATAATCATGAAATATTTAATTCAGTTTTTATTTTATTTTCCTACAGATAAAGAGCCAAGCATGGAAACGAGAAACTCGGTTAATCTTAACAACATGTGATAGAAATGACAAGAATGTAGGTCTTCTAGAAGAAGAAATAAATCCCACAGGAATTTTGCATCCGTTAGAATATTGACCGAATTATTATTTAAAATGATGCCGTCATGGTTAGAATACAACCAAACGGAACATTTTAAGCGTAACTACACTTGAAATGCCTCTCCGAATTAAGACACTTAGTCTGCATTTGTTTGCATTACTTGATGTATTCATCTCTTTACTCATAACATGTCTTTGGTGGGCTGTTGGTGTGCCGGCACTCTTACCGTTCTTGTTAGTAATTTTGACTTTGACTTTGGTGATGTACTTTTATAGATCTCTTTACTCTTGCATTGTAAAGGGAAGGGCATATTCTAGACTTTCCTCTGAAGAGGGCGCTCTACTAGAAAGGGTGGGGAGTAGTGCGGTTATTCAGTGCTTAATAAATCTCAATTCACCCGTTGACTTGACAAGATTAAGAGAGAGAATTCAGGAGAAAGTAATTGACCCCTCTACCTCGATGAATTCAACTAACATGTTAAGAAGATTTACTCAGCGGATGGTACTTACAGGGGAACCTCATTGGCATACTCTTGATCAACTTGAAGTATCCAACCACGTGCATGAAATCTCGACTGTTTTTAATACGTCACAGGAAGTTGAGGCCTTGATTTCTAAACGTTCCTCTGAAGGAATGGACTTGACCAAGCCGATGTGGGAAATTTTGTCTGGTGCCTTAAAAAAGGAAGGGTTTCTTTTACTGAGATTCCATCCATGTTTACTTAGCGGCTCAGGTGCCGTCCGCCTATTTTGCCGTCATTTAGCAGACAGCTCTAACGATTATTCAACACCACATCGGTTTCCTGTTGATAAATCTTTTAAGAGGGCGCTCTCTTCTTTTCTGTTTTTCCCAGTTCACTTCTTGAATTCATGGAGAGCTCACAGGAAGCAGGCCTTGCAGAGGAAAAAGTTCTTGTCGAAATCTCAAGGAGTGGATGGTAAAATACACAGTGGAGTGCGGAAACAGGCGTGCTCAGGAAAGATCCACTTACCGTCTCTGATGCACTGCGCGGCGGTCATGAGGTCTTCTCTTAGTGCAATATCATTAAGTGTGTTAGCAAGCAGCATCAGAACGACCCCAAGTCGCTTAGGAGGCTGTGAAGCCTTCCCGTTTAAACTTATTTACGATACTAGCAATAATGTCAAATCTCGTAATTTTGGTTCTACAGCCTTTGGGGAAGTTAACATTGTTACACCTGGGAACATTGAGGGGGCTGTGCCTTGCCTTTGGGAAGTACGTCGCATCGTGACGTCACTGAAGGAAAGCCTTTTTCCGTATCTTTCATACCAGTTTCTCAGATGGCTGAAAATATTTTCGCCTTACAAGCTGCCGCGGAGGTTTCTCTCGTCCTTATCCAAAGATGCGTTATGTTCATTTACAAGTCTTTCTGGTCCTACTGCTACACTTTACATATGTGGAAAACGAGTACAGAATGTATGCTTCTGGTTTCCGGTTTCATCTGACGTCATGATTTCGTCATCAATGTTTACGTATGCAGATGAATTTCGAATCTGTGTGCAGGTTTGGGAAGAAAGTGGTATTAATCCCAAAGAACTGATCGCTGAATGTGAGCGGCAAGTAAGTAAATAACACCACTGCATGGTTGTTAGGGGAGCTTGTCGTTAAAGGGGCTATCGCATCCCTCAAACATAGGGCTATAGATGTAAATGTAATAGGTGACTGGAATTTGACTGAAATTTATTCAAACAATTAATCCACTATGGATGGCCAATGATGACTTGTACAGTCAGCTGTGTTAAATATTAAGCTCACATACAGTTTTGTGTCAATATGGCCTTGCGCAGGTAAATTTAAGTGCATGCTACTGTGGTTCTGTCTTAGAGGTGTACTAGACAGGTGTTTCGGTTTAAATTGCAAGAGAGTTAGCTAGAAGTAAACTTAGTAGGGGGGGGGGCTTACTGTCTGGGTGAGATTATAGATCCTTTACGTGCGGTGTCTCTTCGGGGTCACAACTCTTGTTTGGAGATAGTTTCAGGTCCTTGGATTCAGTGGGAGATAGCCTGAAAGACTTTTTTACAGGCATACATTTGGGTAAAAATATTCGCTATACTGTAGTTACCATTGTATAGGGAGTAGGTCTAAACGCGCCGGGGGGGGGGGGAGGAAGGTTGAATGCGTAAGATTTTTGCAACTGTAACTGCCTGGAGTACAGACTATAGAGGGTGTTCACCTACGTCAAGTAATAGCGCGTCTCTTTGGTATTGAAGGGCAGGCGTCCATTGTGCCATGGTAATTTCTATGGTAATGCCGTGCGCATGTGATGTAAATACAGGCCCGTAACCAGAGGGGGGGCATTTGGGGGCCAGTCCCCCCTGCTCCTTGGCTTGGCCCCCCTGCTCTGCAGCATGATAGTCAGGCCCCTGTGCAATAGCATGCTTTCAAATTTTAATATTCCTCAACAAAAAAGGAAGCATATATAGCACCAAACTGCATGTAAGGACACCCAATATTTCAAAAAATTTTTAAGGGGAGGGGATGCCCCTCCCCTTTGAAAGATACCCTGGGTACGCCACTGACCCTAGCTCTTTGTATATTTCAATGACTTGGTGAGATATTTTGTGAAATTTAATGCTTCTCCATTTAACGAAAATGTATGCCCCCCGAGCTTTGTTTGTCCCCCTTGCTCTCCAAGTCTGGTTACGGGCCTGTGTAAATACGCCAGCTGCGAGAGTGTTTTACTCTTCGGTGCCTGCCAATCCCATTCGCGTGACCTCAACCCGTATCACCCCCTCCTCCGTAGCATTTGCCTCGCCGTGTTCTATAATGTCTTGATGTACATAAATTTATCTAAATTATCGATGTTTTCTTGATGTTTTACAGATTGGGAATCTCATCGATCTTCTCAAAAACAGACAAATACCAAGAAAAAAGAAAAAGTACTATGAAGATTATGACCTTGACGAACTTGATTTGGTGATTATTAATTAAAAATTCTTCTTAGCTGTTTGTTTTAGAGAAATGAATTCATCATCTGCTCTTTCTTTGCTTTCTTCAAGGGTAACTAGTTTGTTCCTCAAAACATTTCTCGATTTCAAAGGGTTTTTATTGGAGGGGGGGGGGGCGATGGAGTGAGTGGTACGCAATACTAGCGTGACGCCATCCACCACCTTCTAGGCCTAAGTAGTGGCTGTTTGGACCTCGATGGTGATTCATTCAGACCTCCATGGTCATTCATTTCAGTCGTTCCCAATTAAATTGGGGAAGCCCATACTCAAAAAACGTAAGGGACCGCGCGAGACTTTCTTTTATTCCATTCAGTTGTAAGTTTTTTTTTCAGGGAACCCCCTCCCTAAATCCCAAATGATTTCTAAAGCTGTTTAGCCCAAATGTGTCATGTCTTTATCCGGAACATGTAAGGGTTATTGACCTGGACTACGGATGCATCATTCAAATATTGATAAAAGAATGTGTGGGCCTACTTTGTTTGAAATGTGCTGGCCACGTGGCCGTTTGTAGCGCCCCAGGGCCTCAACATCGTGGTGGTTACCCAAAGGCTGCATGATGATGAAGGGGTGTTCTTTGTATAGGTTGAGCTAACGTAGCTTTAGCTTATACCGTTTTCGGCCGGTCTCCCACCTGTGCTTGTCCGACACTCATACGCTTCTCATGCGGTATTCGTCCGGGTGCCAACCGATTCTTTAAGTTCAGACGGTGTCCGGACTGGCATCCGTACTGCGCCTGGCGAACAATGGCCGGAAACCGGTGGGCATGGATCAGTTTGATGGTGCGGGATAGCCTCTAATTATAGAGGTGCTACTCTGCCCTTCTCCATTCGCCTCCCAAATAACTCTATGAGAAGAAGAAAGAGGAACATGGCTCCCGTTCCTCCACAACGACAGAGAATCGCCAGTCTGAGTGAACGATTGGATATTTCTCGCTACCAGTACATCGTGACAAGTATCGTAACCGCTTTCTTTGGCGCCGGCACGGGGGAGCATGGGGGAGCGTTCGCCCACCCACTAATCGAATTCTGAAAAAGTTCTGAAAATTTTAAATGATCACAAAGGCGTTTAAGCTATAGATTTCTGCTGTTCGTAGGGTGAGGTGTGTTTTCGACCAAGTGATAGATCTATTGTAATCATTTTCTCTAATCACAAATGTTCTTATACTATCATAATTTTCGCAAATCCTTCACAATCTATCAAAATTTTTGCGCGCTTTGCCCGCTTTAAACCTTATCGATGTTGTTCTTGTTACCAATATCTTCCAATAGCAACTTTCGAAGAAGCACAGCAAAAGTTGAAAGCTGTTCACGAATTACTAGGTAAAAAATGGCTTTTTGAGTGGCATGTAGGTTTTTGGGCAATTGAAAGTGTCTCGATGTAGAGCCTGAATGTAAGTTTTGTCATGGAAATTTTATTCAATGAAAGTTTCGGCCCGCTTCGTCGCATTCGTCACGGTTTGTACTCCATATGATGATCATTATTAACTGTATTAAGGTAATAATACATGGATCTATTCTGATCACAACGCTCTCCGACAAACAGAGATACATCTCCAAACATCTACAGGGGCCTCGCATCAAAAAAGATCTTTCAATCTAATTTGTAGCACGATGTGGAAGAAATTTTCACCGTGCGCTTCGCTCGCAGCCATTATCTGTATGTATAGATGGATGGTTATTGTTAATACACTTACGACGGAAAAGCGTTCTGAAACGCGCTTGTTAAGTCATTCGCCCCTGTTGCTATACCTACCAGGGAGGTTTAGTATCACCTCCCTGCACCTATACTCCCACACTCATTCCCCTTGCTGGAATCTGTTGGTCTCAATTTTCATTCAAAATCAGTGAAAATAAGATAGTTGTTAAGTCACAGCGTTATACTCTATATTACCATTTGGATGTAAAGTAATGAGCACAATGTCATTGCCCCATTTTATAATTATAATTAATCTAGAGCTTTCAGGAGGCCCTATATACAGGTATATGCCAACTTTAAGATGCCCTTTGGAATTTTTCTAGTCCACGAATGTTTCTGTGGACTCTTCGCAATTTCCCCTAATAGGAGGCAGTAAAGTAACCGGGGGAGGGGGCGCTACAGGAGGTTTGTTGGCAACGTATCCTAGGGGGTCATGGTGGGGGACATGACCTTGACAACTGCTTCTATAACTGCGAATCACGAAGCCTAGAAGTAAAGGATCCGTGGCCCCGAAACATTTGGAGGCCAGATAATCTGTGGTGTAATCGGAGACATTTTCATACGAACTTAATCCATTGAATGACTGTTTCCACCATTTTCGAGTTTAATTTCACTGAATCATCTATATTGCAAGTTGTGTAATCAAACATGTGCCTACTATTTTCATTAGGGTTCTGGAGAAAAGTGTGGGGGACGGGAGGAAATCCTCTCTACTTTCGAAAGTGGGGGACATGCAATCCACCCAATGACACATACAATTCGACAGATTAAGCATAAAATTCTTTGATTTGCTAACCTATTTATATTTGTTACTAAATATCAATGTAAGTATAGTCATCAAAGACCTCAGTTTTTTTTCTTTCCACAAGATAATTAAGTCTGTTTTCCGCCTGATCTAAACCCCTTGACAAAACCAACACTTCGGTTACACCAGCATGAACTGTCATGCTCCACTTTTTGACAGTAATCTATAGCGCCATCTATACACATTGCAAGTCTGCTACATGCTCGACTAAATCTTATCGTCAGTGATAATAGTACTTCTATTCTCATCGTTGCTAAGGTTGTATAGCATATTTTGTGACAACCTACCGGAACAATCATATCACTCATTATGCGCCGAAAGTCACAAGAAAATTGAAAACGTAACGTGCCGTCAACAATGAAATTAATTTTCTCGAATGCGGGCCAAGGTAAATTGCCTGACAATCATTTTGTGTGGTCTTTTTTATGGATACTAGAGTAACTTTGTATCAGAGTACTCTGATGTATACCAGTACCTAGTTATCTGTGCACTCGTGTCTCATAGATGTTGTTCTCTCATAGATTGTTAGGGGAAGAACACTTTGTAGGTGGAGCCGCTCTCTGGCCCTACCCCTTGACGACAGGTCTGAGGGTGACAAAGGAGAGTGAGCAATTGTTTATTCATACCATCGAAATTATTTAATTTATTAGAGCAAAAGTACAAAAGTTATGAAATCAACAGATACCAAGTCGATAACAACCGAATTTTTTCATTCGTTTTGAAAAAATTAAAAAATTTTGGATCATTTAAACAACTATTGTTATAAAAATTTTTCAAGTCTTTGTTTTGATTCCATTCGCCCCTTCCTACGCATGTGCAGCTTCCCTTACTCCAAGAGATGAGTACTTGATTTATCACATGACAAAGAGAGACAAAAATCTCCAGTTAAATTTCCATACAGTTCCAAAGATTGGTTCATAAAGGATAAAGTTTATCACATCCTTAAATTGATGCTAACTTGACGCAAGCTGGGATGACGTAGCCGTATTGACACAGTCAAGGTAGTCTTGCTTAAGACCGTAGTGTTAGTTCATTTAGTTGTACACAGTACCACGTTAGGTTGGAACTAATGTGAAGACGCTCTTTACACATCCTCAAATTTATATTCGATACTACGATGATGGAACTTGACCGGGCGATTGCCTACACTCTCAGTCTTTTTAATTTTTTTTTTTTTTGAGGGGGGAGGGGAGAGAACACCCTTTTTGGCCCCGCACTCTCAAGTACTGATACCTTACCTTTTATTGCCTGTAACAAGCCATGATTATATTCATTCACTGTACTCACAATTTTTCCTTTTGGCATAAAATATATAGAACCAAATTTACTGAAAACTTCAAACATTACGTTTCTTCGCGCGCTTCCCGAGACGTAATGTTACAGTTGCTGACATTGTGTACAAACAACCTCATCATTCTAATACCAGAATGGTTCCGTCTGAAGAATCCTTTGATGAAAGAGTATATGAATTCATATTTCTTAGATAAATTCCTTTGCAGTCATATGCTGTAAATTTGCTGTTTGATTTCTCTACGCTTCACCACGTTAGCGCATGAAGCTGAAACATACAACTATGAAGTTTCATAGGTGTGAAGAACATCCTGACCGCAGGCCATATGTGGCCTATTATGTGGCCTATGTTCGGCGAAAGGCTGAGAGCATTTGGTGTGGCACGCATTTTCCTTAAGTAATGACATTACAACCATTTTTACACCACCATTTAGCCATGGCTTTTATCAGAGGGAGGAAGGGTGCCGATGTGCCCCCTCAAGGCCTAGGAAGTGCCATTTCCTGCAATCTAGGGGCTATTTGGGGGAGAACATTTTCTCGGTATTTTACGTGCAAACTGATTTTAGCACTCCGCCCAGTTTGTCACAAATTTTTACCCTACAAAATTTTGCTGTCACTGATCAAACATTTTCGTTTCGCCCCCACTTCAAAATACCTTCCTTCGCCTATGGTTTCGTTTCGTTTTAGAAAATGTGGCAACATGATCTGCTGACATCTAGAAAATTCACATAAGAATGGAATGAAAGATTCATCGGGATGCTTGGGTTTGCATCTCTTTAAACATCAAAAAATATTTTTCATTTAAAGACTTTCACTTGAACTTATTTGATGTCATTTCTTACAGAACTGTGAAGATGATATCGAGGCTCCAAATACATCGAACACTTCCGATAATCCACCAATAATGAAGTCACTTTTCCATCGTTCTAAGGTACATTCCTCAACGAATGGCGCTGCAGGTGGTATTACCATGTCAACAATCTCTCAAGAAGTAGAGCTCAGAACAGAAGAGTCTGTTGCCAAGCAACCAAGTTGTGCACCGACAGAACCACAACAAGTAACATTTAGCGAAGTAAATCAAGCTGCTTTGAGTTCCAATGAAGGAGATGTCAAAGTATTTCATGGGATTTTACCTAAAAGTTCATCATCAGTTGAATTAAATGTTGGCCTTGGGATATCCCCTGCAATTGAAAGAAGGAACTCTATTTCATTGTTATAGCCTAAAATCATGCATGCAATCTTAAATATCTGTTGCCAAAGATCAAAAGGAGAACTCGATGATACATCTCAAAACGTCACATCCTATTTTTGCAATAAAATGTAATATTTTGAAATTTATTCAAGGAGTTTAAAAAGTAGCTTACGCAACAGTAAGTGATATCGATATAAAGACTTACAAACCAATTGGTTACAAACTGAGCCGTAAAACCTCATCTAACTAACTACAATGCATGCCGGGAATTTCAGTGCACCAACACAGTACTTATTCCGCGATTTTTTGGCACGCAAGCATACGCTTCGAGTCACTGTTTTCGTTTGTTCTATGATAAAGCGATACCCTATTCAAAAAATATTTACTTTAATGACAAATTTTCTTCCACATTCAATCACAGTACCCCGCGATGAATATCGAAAACCACGTTTTTATCGCAAAGATTATGTCTACTGAAATAAAAAAAAAATGTTGCCGATCTTTGTCACTGGTACATCAAATATGCAATCCTTCCCGGCATGCATTGCTTACGGTATCGTTAAAGTTAGTCGTATACTACAGGGACCGCGGAGACAGGGGGCTACGGGGGCTTTAGTCCCCGCGCTTCTTCTGCCGTGGGCATTTGGGCCGCCTTAAAAGGCTGGTAAATTTCAGAATGGGCGACGGGACGTCGGAATGCAGAGGGAAGGGGAGGCACTGGCATCAATGAAGATAAGTTTAAGCAGTCAGTTAAATTACCAACACCTCCCTGGTTGAGTCTTTTTAAGAATTTTTGCCTGTCAACGAATTCGATGGCATTTTGGAAGGCTATGATTGTTATTTGCAGTAACCGTGAAGGCCATCCGTGTGTAATATCTCAGTCAAAACACCGAAATCCATTTGAGGAAGCATCTAAGAAGAGAAAAGTACGTGAGAAAGACTGTTCATAAGGGGATAGTGGGAAGGAGTTTGAGGCAAAGGACACTTAACATACAGAAAAGTAATGATTCTGACGAACCTCCGAGATTCCCCTACCGAACATGAAGATAGCTCTGAAAATATGCTTTTTAATATGCAGAGTAATACCCCCACCCCTAGATTCAGAGATGTTAGGCTGTTTTAATGAACATTCATCTCGCTGCACAAGTAGCACCAATCTCTTTAATGGATATTTGGTGACGTTCAGAAAATTCATGAAATGTTAATAATATTTACTTATCACATAGATTGTTGACTTCGGGCATTTAATGCGTCAGTATAATTTATGTTAATGTAACTGTTCGCCGCATAATTTTTAATCACTGTAAGTTGCAAAAATGCATTATTTCTTCACACTTATTCCAGTTTAAGGTTAACCGGTAAAACAAATCTTTTGTACTTCTTAAGCCTGTCCCATCTACTTGATTAATTAAACCCACCGATTTTCCAAAAAATAAAAGTTAAAATAAATGGGTAGTTGAAATAGTTGATTACCGAATTTGCTTGAAACAGAACCGGTTTTTATTTCTTTCAGCTATGCTCGACTCGAACTCTTGTATCAAATTTAAAGTTTATTCCCGTGCCCCACTATGTAAAGTGTGACAACTTCTTCGAAGTCGAACCCTTTGTCTTAAACGGGACCAGGGTTTACCTATGACGTAAGCAATAACGTCACCAGAGAAATATTTTGAAAGAATTTTAGGAAGACTTAGAAAGTATTTTTCATACAAGAAAAAAACTTAGTGCTAATGAGTATTTTTATAACGTAGATTACACAGTCACGTGACAAAATTGTATTTATTCAGTTATCATACAAAAGAGGCGGAAATTCTCAAATTAAACCAGGCTTTTCGTCACGGGTTCAAAACACACCTGGTTAACATGACTAAAATATCCTGATTTTATTTAAGTAAGAAAATGGTTCTTACATTGAGTTTCTACATTAGGACTTCTAATCAGGCATTAACTTTAACCAGGAAAATGTTACTTTTAACGAAGATTTCCTACTTACTTTAACTAGGAAATGGTTCGGCAACACGTGACCGGGTCTGTAGTCAAATTATGCCAGGGTGTTGTAGGCTGTGGCAATAATTTTTCAGGAAATGATTTTATGAAGCAATCTTTGTGGAGTCAGCATGCGTAAGTTATTGAAAGTAATAAGGAGAGCAACTATCTGCTTGCATTTCAAGAAAACAGAAGACTTCGCAGAGAACCGCCTACGTGACTGGCTCATCATTTTCTTCTTTCATCAGTTAGATATGTGAAGTCAGACAGCCATGTTGGAAAACAACGCGTTTTAGCTGACGAAGCTTTTGACTACCACATATGATATCACACATTGAATTTATGTTAAGTAAATATTTTTTGGTAATCCTATACAAATGTCAAAACAGCAGACATATTTTAATGGGGTCTTGCCGTGTTTGACTTCAAAAGCAAATATGGCATATAAGTTTTAAATAAAACAACTTTCACCATTTTCTACTTTCACTTCTTACTGTACGATATCTTAAATTTTGATTGTTGCAAAATGATGAAATGGTCGAGTATATTTGGTTAATCATAGAATCTGTCTTTGTATGCCTTTTTTCACCTGTCGTAATTGTTAAACGTAAGAGATGTACCTGTACAAGACACCCCGGGGCCCGGGGGTTGACTACTTTTTCCGCTTGAACTTTAACAACTTTACAATTACTGTTGTTTAGGCTCCTAAGTACTAATCATACCTAACGGTAATGACTTCGTACCTTCTGATGGTTGAAGAAACCCTGTATTAAAGTGTCCTTTCCGAGAAAATGCCCAACTCAGAAAACTATACACCCTGTACGGACAATACGAAGATCGTCTTCGGGCGCAAGAATTTCCATGTTTGTTCATAACCTCAAATATTATCTTCTATACAAATTGCTTCAACACTTGTCTATTAACTGTCTAAAAATGAAGCCATTTAAAGACCATTCGATATTGCATTTGCGATACAAACACATGATATTTTTAAAACCATGGTTTTTTATGTAGATTGAGAGACAATTCAAATGAAGTCAATGAGAGATTTTATTTCAAGGAATTGGATTCTTATAAAAAATACTGTGTAACCCGTGAAATATTTGGTCAACCAAACTTTCAAATTTTAGCACGATTTATAATTTTTGTAGTGTGTAGTATTGTAGTGTCTTAAAAATTGAAGTTGATGACAACTTGAAATTTTAGGTATTTCTTGAAGAATTTGCGTTTCTTGAAAACAAAATCAAGTAATCGAGGATGGCTGGTCGCAGTCTGGGGGTACATGCTCTATCGTATCAATTAAGGCTCCCCGACGAAATTTTAACATTTCCAGGCAGGGAGAGGGGGGGGGCAAACCTTTCCCGACTCTGAGCCATTGTCCCCCTTGCCCTCACCTGGCTCCATCCTGAATGGTTTTAATTTTGATAAATTATACTCTCTGCTAAGCTTAGTCCGCAGTCTTCTGACCTATAATTTGGGTAACTTTTTTATGGTTTCTCATACCGTGTCAGCAATAATTGCCACTGTAACTGCTATCTCGTCTTCAAAAAAAGTTTGACATATCTCATTCTTTTTAAAATCCAGTATACACCTCATTTATTGATTTGTAAGTCCTTTATATATTACAGTCATCTTTACTGAATACTCGCATTTAGTATCCTAAAATATCCAAAATAATGATTTCGTCAAGCGATCGTACTTGTTTCTCAACATTTTTCCCAACTGCTCAATTTTGTTGCTGGGACGTTGTATACTAAACAGAACACAATGTTTTTAATTGTTATACGGTATAAATTAAATCGGTCAGATTCGTACATGTGCGTATCCTCGGTGAGAAACAGGCCTGGGGAATCCAGTGTAGGAAGGTCATGTTGGAGTTGCGGGGGCAAAATTAAAATTTACGGTCAATGGCCTCTTGAGAGCTTTGTGATACTAAGCAGAGCGCCACATATGTTGGCGAGTATCACACGAGGTATATTTTCGTCCTAAATGGCTCCCAGTTTGCATGAAAATTGCACTTTTCAGACATTGGAAGTGCATCTAAATATTCTTGATTCTGAGATCCCATGTTATAAAAATTTAGCACAGAGCCAAAGGAAATGTAAGTGAATATAACGTTTCTTTACAAGCAAAATCCAGGCTGGGGGAAGGGGGGGGGCATTTTCTATGAAAGACTATTCCGACATTCGCGTTGACCATCCTTGGGAAGGGATCTGTGAAGTATCATAAATCCCTCCTTGTTGACTGGACGGATTCTCTCCAGAATTGGTGGGAATATACTCCAGGGTGGGAACTGTGTCTCGCAACCCCCGGAAGAAAGGTCAAAGGTCAAGTTGTATAAAAAACTCTTTTGGCTAAAATTCGAAGGTGAAACATGGCACTGATACGAAACACACTGAAATATGGCAGAGCTCTCGAGTCCTACCACTGAAGGTGATTTGCCTTGGTTACCAACGTAAAAGGTCACGTGACTGAAGGGCAGATGTAATTTTTTTGGGTCAAAAACTTAGTCGGATGGGCTGATTTTCTTCAAACTTGGTAGGGAGGTGTGTCAAAGTAGGAAATTGTGTCTCGTAGAACATTAGACCCCCAGAAATAAAGATCAAAGGTCATTAGTTAAAGGTGTAGAATCGTTTTGATTCCTTACCAAAGGCTAACGAAATCTATGTAATAACAGTCTATGTATGTGCGCTTGTGATGCTTTGCTCGTAAACCCGTAAAAACTAAGGTAGCAACGATGGATATTTTACATACTTGGTGTACAGATTTATCAATATTAACAGACAAAAAAAAACCTGTTGCTTTTGGTGGAGACCAATTGTCATCTGTGGTTACCAGAGGTCAAAAACCTAAAACTTTGTTAACTTGATATCTGTAGGTAATAAGCACGGATAATTTCATACAGAGAATGTGGATAGTTACGTTACGGCCATTAAATGAATTTTATTGTTTTTGGTAGAGGGCAAAAGTTATCTGAGGTCACTAGAGGTGAACCTTCGAAAACCTTGAAAATTTCTTGTAAACGCTTTAGATTAAGATAGGAATGATGGAAACTTTTCACACTTGGAATATAGATTTGTCATGTTAAGAGAAAGAACTCCATTGTTCAGGAAAGGTCAGAGATCATTCGAGGTCACCAGATGTACAAAAATGTTTAAGTCTATTTTTTAAAGTTTAAGCCATAATTTTGAATCACCGTCACCAGCCTGCAAGAAAATTTGATTTGAGATGAGGTAAATGGGTCTGCCGCGTTGAATTGAAATGAGTCAAGGGTGAGGTCAGGATTCGTCTAACACGGAGGGGGGGGGGTGTTCCATGGGGGGAAGCAACTTGTAGCGTCAAGGACAAAGGCGAGAGGTTGCCGTAAGGAAAAACATAGGGAACTAGATAAACCAGGCCTGAACTTTCTTAAATTGAGTCAACGTAGGGTGGTACTAGAATTTACCTGCTGAAAGAGGGGCACAAGCTTCCCTGACGGGGACCAGCAACCTATAGCCCCGGTAAAGGTGACGAGTTGCCGGAGCTAGGGGAGGGGAATGCAAACTTGTTTGAAGCAGTTTGCACTCCGAAAAGGTTGGGTTCATGTTTTAATAACAATTTTCGTTTTTAATGGGAGAATTTGCCCTCCTTTTTAGCAAAATCAACGAAACCATTGGGGCGACTTGGAGCACTATTCTGATTACATGCATTATTGTACCCATTCTGCCTCGGCGAAACTACAAATTTTCCGACAAAGGGGGAGGGGAGCCTTCCCTGAGAAGAGAGGGGCATAACTGGAGCTAGGCTTGAATTCAGTTGACTTCAAATTTAAGGGGCTATTCCATCACCCCAAAGCATATCTGAAAATGTGATCATATATCTTAATGCATTTGGTGACTGTATTTTGATTGACATTAATTCAAACAGTAGCCTGACTTTGATTGGTCAATGATAACTGGTGTTCTCGAAGAAGCTCAAGAACAGCATGGTGTACATGTGGTCTTGGCAGTTTGAAGGACTTTTCTTAAAAGTCCCCTCGACTCTCCGGCGAAGAGCCAACGGGCGAAAATCAAACAATTATCCCGAAGGAGTTCATCTCCCAAAAGAGCATAAGCAGTTACCCCAAACGCGGTTTGAAACAGCAGCTAAATGACACAAATATCATTTTATTTCCTTTCAGTTATCTTTCATGATATCTCAGAACATAAATATTGCATATTCAAGGTAAATCATAGGCTTTCTGTGCGTGAATTTCACAATTTAATAAGAAAAATATTGTCACATGATTCTCAAGAGTCATTCATGATACAGGGTACACTATAATCCAACTTCGGGTGACTGTTTTTTTTTTTCTTTAATTTCAGTGCAGGCTACTGTAGCTTTAACAGGTAGGTGCATTGGACAGGTCATTGGTTTTTAAAGGCAAACGGCAGTCGCCCCAAAATTTGCTTTGAAAAATCAGCAAACTCTTGCAAATCTCCTCCTTTTTGCATTACAAGCACCTTTGAAGACGTTTCGAACATAACTTTCACCAACAATAGGTAGAAGCAAGGAGAAATTCTTGAATTTCACAATTCACTAACAAAAATGTCGTCACATGATCAAAATAGGCCATTCATGTCGGGGCATACTAACTCTGATTGGGGTGACTGCTTTTTGAATCAGGGGATAATAAGTAAACTCGTTGAGTAGGGAGAATTGTATGGTCTGCGGGAGACTTGTTGCCCTTAAAAGCAAAATCAGAAGGCTGAAAGGAAATTGTCGCACTTAATTTGAGTAACAATGTGGAACATGTAGGAATGCCAGTTTTGTGCGGGCTCGTAGCCACGGAGGGGGGGGGGGTTTGGGGCAATGCCCCCCAAAAATATTTCTGCCCCACCAAATGAAAATTGAAACTGTGTAATAATTAACATAGGCGCCGGTACGGGGGGAATGGGACGTGTTCCCCTATCGAAAAATTCTGAAAATTTTGAAATGATTCCAAAAGGCGTTTAAGCTATAGATTTCTGTAGGGGGTAGGGTGAGGTGTGTTTTCGACCAAGTGATAGATCTATTGTAATCATTCGCTATCACAAATGTTTCTCAAACTATCAGAATTTTCGCAAATCCTTCGCAAACTATCAAGATTTTCGCACGCTTCGCGCGCTTCAAACCTTATACAATGTTGTTCTAATTATCAATATCTTCCGATAGCAACTCCCAGAGAAGCAGAGCAGCAAAAGTTCAAAGCTGTTTACAAATTACCAGGTGAAAGACAGGCTTTTTGAGTGGCGTGTAGGTTTGTTCGGCAATTGAAAGTGTTTCGATGCAGATTCTTAATGCAGGTTTTGTCATGTAAATCTTATTTAACGAAAAATTTCGGCGCGCTACGCCCGCATGCCACACGGTTTGTAACCCATGTTATGACCACTATGAAGGTAATAATAAATGGTACCGGTACTATTCTCATCACAACAACTTCAAAAGACAGAGCCAAATATATATAGGGGCCTTGCATCAGTACATGGTATCTTTCAATCTAATTTGTAGCATGATGTGGAAGGTTGGAACTTGAACGTGCGTATTTGCGGTAATATATTTTTCAGAAATTCTTACCAAACGCAGCCATTATCGGTATAGATGGTTACTGTTAATACACTTACGACGAAACAGCATTCTGAAACGCGCTTGTTAGTCCTTCACCCCTTTTGCTATACCTATCAGGGAGGTCTAATATCACCTTCCTGCACCTCTCCCTCCCACCCATTCCCCATTGCTGGAAGCTGTTCGTCTGGATTTCCGTTCAAAATTAGTCAAAATACGATAGTTGTAAAGTGCGGCATCGTACTCTGTATTATTATTTGTATGTCAGGTAATAAGCATTCAGTGGCGTATTCAGGAGGCCATTGGGTCATGGACTTCCCTCACTGATGCCGTTTTTATAGTACTTAATATACGTAAAAAATTTCACAGAAAATTTAAGTTCAAAGACCCCTCCCCCAATCCGGCAATCACATGACATACTGCATGACAAACCGTTAGAAAAATTCTGGCTACGCGATTGTAAAGCATTATGTCATTGCCCCCATTTTATAGAATTAATTCAGAGCTTCCGAGAGCCCTATACAGGTATCTGCCAGCCTTAGATGCCCTTTTATAATGCAAAATGAAGAAAAGGGGAATTTGGGGTAATAGTCAAAGAATGTTTCTGAGGACTCCACGCACGTATTTTGGCGTAAAAAGCTGTCCCGAATAGAAGGCAGTACAGTAGCCAAAAAAGAGGTCGCTTCAGGAGATTTGCTGACAACGTATTTATCTCTTAGACAGCAAAGTCTCCTTTCTAGTTTCCTTTTTAGTCTCCTTTCACCTAACCAAAACTTAGAATTCACTAAGTTATGGACAAATCCCAGTCACATACGATCAGCTCCGAAAATATCCCAAAGATATCACCATTTTGCATCTAATCAACCTTAAATTAACAAAAATTTCTCAAAGGGGAGGGGACACCCCTCCCCCAGTACGGCACCTTTATGTAGTGACAAAGGAAGGATCCCCACTGCTGTGCAAAAAACGCAGGGCACATAAAAAGGGTGCAATTTACGCAAACTGGGAGTTTAACTGAGGTAAAATTAGGACATCATCGGTGGTGCCCTTCCAATCACCAGTCTGGCGGCGCCACTGATAATTAATAATTAATGAATCACGAGAAAATTTTATGCCCCCTCAATCACAACACTTGCCCCCCTAAAATGCAAAGCTGGCTACGGCCCGGTTTTGTAGGAAGCTTAAAGAGGCTCATTGAGTTGATATCGATTATTTTGTGATGAGTTCGAAGGTGATCATTGCTTGACAATGTTTTTAACTAGCCTCATTACTCATGTATCACTTCCTATAGTTACCGAAAATGTGAGAAATTGTAGGTTTTGTGGGTAGGGGTTTTATATGATTAATACCTAATGGTAAAAAGTGTCTAGTCACGAATTTGTAATAAATGATTTTAATCATAAATTACCCTATCATTGCCATTTCAGTTGTGAGTCAGATGTGCAGAATCTCTTAATTTGACCATTTACCATCAAGATGAGAGTATATCTCAACAGGCGTGTAAAACTCACTAATTTTGTGATCCAACTCAATAAGCCTCTTTAGAGTAAAATCAGAATACTAAAAGGAATATATCACACTTAATTTGAGCAGGGCGATGTTAACAGCGCCCTCTTTTGAGTAAAAATATGGAACATGTAGGAATGTCAGTTTTGTAGGAAGCTTAAATGAATTTTATTGACAGCAGCAGTTGTTGCGTCATGGACTTGTACTCAGCCATGTGCCTAATGGCTTGCAGAAAATCCTTGCCCGCTTATTTTTTATAAACCATTGCTTCCGTTGTCCTTGGACGCTCCTGAAAGGTTTTTATACCCAGATAATTTTTTAAGGCACGGCTACTTATCAGCATAACTTATTTTCCAATGAAGTTAAACATGTAAGAACTTATTTGCCTGTCAGTGTTGTGAAGCCGTTGAACAACCACGACGCGAGAACTGAATGGTTCGTAGGCTAATTGTAACTAGTATAGGGTAGGTGGTTTATATTAGTGCAACTGCCTTTCACCGTGAAAATGGCAGACAATCCGGGATGGGATATGATTTCGTCCAGGAGTATTAGCGAAAGTGGTGAGGAACGAAGGTTGTTGCAACAGGTTTGTACTACACTTGTTTAATTATGTTTGCAATTAATTAACAGCACCAGCAAATTAAGCTTCGTTAGTGTAAATCCTAGAGGAAAATAGATTTAAACTTAAACTATGAAATATATGTTTAGGCCTAAGGTGGGGTTGACGTCACTGCCGGCCATCGTTTCTTACTTTGGACTAAGTTGATATTGTCGGAGTATTATTTTGGGACTATCAATATGCCACAAAGATCATGAAAGTTTCGATACCCTAGTGCATGTAATCGTAAATTCCCCGTTTGAACTGGAAATTCAGGGGTGACACCTTCCTTCATAATTTACCTCATCACACACCTTACAGAACAATGCATAATTTGTTAATTGACTCATACCGGGCTTCAGGTTGATTTAGTGACCGATTGCAAGGGCCGTGATCGGACAATCACTCCCGGACAATTCTCATTCGGACAATTACCCCACAGAAAACTTCCCCGGGACAGTTCTCTCCGGACAATTCGTAACCTGCGAAATTTCCCCGTCAATTCCTATACCCTCAGACAACTGCCTCCACCGAAAAAAAAAAAGTCTGAGGTGGGGGATCGTCCCTGAAGGGGTGCCCACGGGAGAATTGTCCGGATGGGAGTCATCCGAGAATCCACACGGGCAGCTATTCAGGGTATAGCCTACAACAGGGGCGGCGGAATGGGGCTTATGTACCCATATCCCCACGCGATTAACCCCCGAACTTGAAATGATCCTGGGAGGACTTCCAGTTACACAAATGTTGTAGAGATATGGATTATGTAATTGTGCGAAGGAACGATGAACATATAGAAGTATTTTGATTCTTGTCTGTCACAATTCTTTCCTTAACAACTAAAGTTATAGCGTGCTTTCACTTTTCATTCTATATTTCTTCAGTGTTGCTTCAACGTATTGGCTCCATTCAAAGGTCTTGTAATTATTGATCTTCGATGCATGCGTGATCAGGATTCTCGAGAAAACAGAATTGCACAGCTTGAAAAGAGCTTCTTTGTAGCCTAGGGAAGATTCAAAATTTAGATTTGCCTTCGTAGTTGACGTATTTTTTTGACGTATTTGCTGCACATTCGTTTTTCTTCCTCCTGGGGGTATTTTTTCAACCGCGGGAGATTTTTCAACCTTACTCATCGCCTATACTTGAATAATAGGGCTGACTACTTTCCTTGTAACCCTCCCATACTTGACAGCTTGGGCAATATCTCACCCAATATTGCAAAATAGGCAACCACAGTTTTTGAGGATGAAAGTAGTCTTATTGAAGAACTACAAATGGGGTGAAGTACACCGTTTTCAGTATGGTAGAACTACCTGCAAAAATTCTCAGGAAATGACGCTGGTATTTTTGAGTATTTTAGACGTGGGTGGTAGAAGCCCCGGTGAGGGCACTACTTCCTCCCAAAAAGTTTCCCTTGCCTCATCTTAGAATTCTGGATAAATTATTGATCTTAAGCGAATACGCTGTTTTTCGGGGGAGGGAAATGGAATCGTCGACTGTGAACTCAAATCAGGAAATGTCGATACGTTATAAGTACCCTCGGACCCCCTACCCTTTTGTCCTCCCTTGTGTCGATAGGTTTAACACCCTGAGCCCGGATACTTTGTAGGTGGCGTTCCCGAGCATCGATTACGCCCATTCCAATGTCCAATTCGCTGGATAAATTATTGATCTGACGAGAATACACTGTTTTTCGGGGAAGGAAAATGGAATCGTCGACTGTGAACTCAGATTAGGAAATATCGATGGATCAAGTACCCGCGGACCCCGTACCCTTTTGTCCTCCCTTGTGTCGATAGGTTTAACACCCTGAGCCCGGATACTTTGTAGGTGGCGTTCCCGAGCATCGATTACGCCCATTCCAATGTCCAATTTGCTTTTCTAGCGTTCAGGTTTCATTCTATGTCCACCAAAATAAATCGGCAGTGGCATAAGGGAGTTGTCAGGCTCCCTGCATAAACAACAAATGGTTCCAAAAGGTTCAGATATGATCAGTATGTATTTTAAACGCTGAGAAAGAACTGACACACCCGTAACTTCAGGGTGGACCTATCTCAACTCTCCTCATCCCAGACAGTTCTAATTCTCCCAGCTAAGTTACTTCTAACCCCTCCAAAAAATGTAATCAGCTCCTCCTCGTGCGGACACAAAACTAGCTAATTACCTAAGGCCATATCCTGATGAGAATACAAGGCCTTAAATGCTCTCTAATTTCACTCCAGGCAGTAACAATTCTCCTTACAAAGTTAACTTCTAGCTCCTTCTCCAATTTTAAGGAAAGTTCCTGTCTAGTACACCTCTAACACAGAGCCAAAGTAGCCTGACTGAGTTTAAAATTGCTCGAGACAATATTGTGAAACACAGTGTCACGGTGTGTGAGTTTAATTGGGAATACAACCGTCATTGTTGACCATCCAAACTGAAACTGTATTGTTTGAATGAATATCAATCAAAATGCAGTTACCAACTGTATTTAGAACTCTAGGGCTATTCCTAAATATGTCTGGGCAGAGAGTTGCTAGCAACTACCTGGTTTGGGGATACCATTTAATGTGTAATCAGAATACTCTGTGCATGCTGTGTAACGTGAGCTACAGCTACTCTGAATCTTTTGAATTTTCCGACTGCGATGTCAATCAGAAAACAGTCACCAATTGAGAATTTATGTTTCCCCCATTTGGGGTGATGAGTGTCTGCCTTTAATTGTAGTTGTGGTTGTAGGGACATTATTCTGGTGGTAGGATGATAAGGGGTAATATCTATGCAGAACTCCACCATCAGTCGGCATGCAGTGAACCAAGAAACTGTTGCCACGAAACTTCCCACAATACCCGAAAAGGGACTTCCCGGACCTCATAAATTGTACCAAAACATCCCTTAAATTTGGGACTCTTTTCTTTTTATTCACACCATCCTTCCTTCAAAGGAGTATATTGTGACTTAGAAACATCACTTTGGAAGGAAAAGTAACATTTATAAGTAGACCGGGAGCCCAGAGGGGTTAGCTTACCTGGAAAGGTTACCAATTTTCGTGTTTATTACTGTGTCTGGCATGGGTTCA
>WURT03150011.1:0-11000 GCA_009936505.3 Holothuria glaberrima
TCCTGGTAACTTTTAACCAGGAAATGTATGGAAAACTATTGACCCCTATCCTGGTTAAATTTCACCAGGATGTTTTTAGAGCGCATTTCAAGCACAGTAAATAGTTAACAAATACATGAAAAAGTCAAATGTACGTATACCATCTGAGCAATATAATCTTTATTTAAAGATTTTTCTGTATAAATTGGCATCCGCCCACTTTACTGAAAAGGCTTCTCGGCCTTACGACTATGATCGTGTGAAGTATCAGTGTTCTTTTCGGCCAGTACGTAGTCTAGAACTTAGTAAGGCCACACATGACATACCTATTATATGGTGTAGAGGTCTGAAGGTCAAGAAGCTGGTCACGTTAAGTCTTGTGCCTTTTCTGGGGTTGACACTCAATTGCAAGGGCGTAGGAAGTGAGGGAAATTTGTGGGGCGGAAGTATGCTTCAGGCCCTCCCCCCTCCCCCATTTTTCAAGGACGAAGACCCCTTAGTTGTCTCTTCTGTAAGAAATGTCAAAAATTTGCAGTAATTTACCTTAAAATTTGGCCAAAATGATGCACCAAACTGCATCTAAGGACCCCCTCCCCTTGGGCCCCTCCCCAAGGACGTCGATCCGAAACAAGGTTCAGCCCCCGGCCCAGTCTCGAATAGCTTCCTACGCCTATGCTCAATTGGTAAAAGGGAAGTTATGAGCTCTTTATTTTCTCGTAGCCGTTTGGTGGTAATGTAAGGGTTGACTCAAAGATGAATCACTTTTCCACTGATGTATGCTCCCCGAGTGATCGACAGTGATAGCTCTTACAGCTGTCAGCCTCATCATGAAAAGCGTTTTACGTAGCACTATGTAAGTGCTGCACAAGTAGCATTATGAATGTGCTAAAATAGCACTATGGTGCTGACTTGACTTCAGCACCCTAAAAGTGCTGTCAAATAAGCAGTTTAGTTTATAGAGGCAATGTATGTGTAGCCTGCAACTGTTCACAAGAGAATCAGGTTGGATAAACAAGTTCAGGCGCGGGTCCCGGTGGATGCTCCATCCCTTTCTCCCGGCCTATTGTATGCTTTGCATAAATTACTGATAAAAGGGTTTGAAATTCTGATCTGAAGGGAATAAGCAGGCGCTCCAAGGTTTTTTCAAACATAAGTTAAATCTGACAGATCTGTTCTTAAATCCCTTAGAAATCTTTCATGACATGTTCTGAATAGATATTGAATATTAAAGGTGAACCAAAGACTTAAACATGAATTTAACAAAAACGTTACACAAAATTCAGAATTATACAGTGGAGTCACATGATTGAAAGAAACCATTCCTGAATAATGTCACCAGGGCATACTTATTCAAATTGAAGTGACTGTATTTTCCTTTTAATGTGAGGCACTCAGAGACGGGGAAAACGCATATAAAGACTTAAACTTTTTTCTGAGTTTACCTGGAGAGGCGAGCCCAAAACGTCGGGCAGTAGATATACCCAGGGGCGTAGCTAGACTACTTCGAATGGTGTGTCTGAGATGCTGCAGATTTGCAGACTACCACCTTGTCATAAGGGACGGTTTATGGTCCATTTTAAATTGTTTTTTTAACCACTTTTTGAATATATCAAAAAGTGCCTGTATGGTTCACACAAGGTTCATTCATGGATTGGGCCTTGAGAATCAACCAAAATTAAGCTGGCATTCCACCCAAGGTGTTTAGGCTTGGGTATCGAAAAACCTGTTGGGAAAAGTTCACTTTTTATGATGCAACTTATGATATTCCCTATTTTGAACCAAACTTCCCCCAAATATTTTCGACATTCGGGGTAGAAATCCCTCCACCCTTCAATTTTAAAACCTAGTCGGTGTCAAGACGTTGCACCTCACGACTTGTTTAGAAGCACATGGTCCAGGCAGGGAGCTGTCGGGTCTTCCAGGAATGTCGTATCCAACTGTACCAGCAGATAGTAATCGGATGACGCTCTACAGAAACACCTCTCTAAACCACACAAATGTTGCGCAATCTCTGAACATGTGTCACATATAATATTTCGCAACATGTGTATGTAGTTTACGTACCGCAATACGATCGTGCATACTATATATGCTTTGTGAATGTGATGTGCATGCATGCTGTGCATGCAAAAACGTGCATGTCCGTGCACGTATACGTATGTAGCATGCCGTCATACTGGAGGATCACACGCGGCGACTTCTTTTTCAGAATAGTTCGAGCTTGTGAAAGAGAAATCTTTCCTGAACTTAGATGGTAATATAACAAGTAGAGGTTTTCGTTTTTTACAATGATGTTAGGGGCCTAGGTTGGATCGTCGATGTAAGTTGTGCCTAGATATCGATTAGAGTTTTAGACTTCCTAGATGTGAATGTGTCGTAGCCTAATGTTACTCAGGCCGTACCGATCAGGCGGTAGGATAGTTGATGTTTTAACAACCCAAACTCCAAAGCGGTATTCTAGCACACAGTCATTTTCCAACAACTGTAGTGTAACTTGTAAGTTGAAACGTTTGGCCTTGGTAATTTTTTATATTGTTATGAGTATTTTGTGATGTTGCCAGGCAGTACAAGGTGTTAAGTCTGAGCAAGGCTAAATAGTAAATTGCCATAGGCTAGTCTAGGCCATAAAGACAAAAAATTGACAAAAAAATAGCCTTGCTCAGACACATGAGTCAAGGCCTAGGGAAAGAACATCATCCCAAAACCCCAAAATATGGTGAAATAGTATTCCCCTGTATGATAACCTTGCCATTAGTGCTTCAGACATTGTTTATTAACCTAACCTAACCCCTAAACTGACTTAACCCTAGCTGAACCCCAGGCATAATCGAACCCCAGGTGGAACCCGTGAGCACACCCCATTTTAACAATACTTAGGAGGGTGATGTTCTCTCTTTAGTTGCATGTTTGCTCAGACTAGCATTAGGCCTACATGAGTCAAAAATTACTGTAGTGTTAGCAGCACAAGGGCTGTGATGTGGAGTGTAATGTGCCTTTACCTTCATAGCAGGTGTCAAATCTATACTCCTCTTTCGACGTACATACTGTAGTCTAACACCTGCGAACAATAACAGAGATCATTCAAATTCGCTATATTCATGAGCCCAATTTGATTTTACCTCTCTACTGTTGATTGGTTTCAATATATGAATATTCATATTGCACAAAAAGTCTTTAGCTGCAACGTTCACTTTTACACAGTAAGTCAATGGGACTACATTGTGTGAGCTTGAAGCGAACAAAATTACATAGTAAAACTCCATTGACATTTGTCATTCGAAATAACATGGTAATCAGACTTGCTTTAGTCGTTTTTTCGTTGAATATTTATAATTTTTGTTTGTTGCGATCGTATATATGAATAGTTAATAGCGTACAGTTTTTACACAGTTTGACAAAGAATTCTTGCGAAAGTTCGCGGATGTTGGTATTGCAAGTGCAGTCAGTGTGGCTGCAGGAGCAATACACATCCGCTGGGCTGGCAAAATGTGCCTAGGCCATGTAACGTAATGCACAGTGCTGTTCAAGGGCTATGCCAGTATATGTTAAATACCCTAGGGCCTAGGCCCATAGACTACATATATAAAAAAGGGAAGGTTACACACTTCACAGCCTTTTGGCATCAGTTTTGCCTGACTGAATCACGATTGTTATGCTTTATTCTCAATTTTCCCTCTTTTAAATACACACCAATGTTCCAATGACATTATCCGATCAGTTGAGTAGTATGATGATTCGTTGGACCAAAAATGTCTTCTTTAAAAGGAACATTCCTCGGCGACAGATTCGTTTAGACAAGAAAGCATTCAGTCGTCATCTTTAATGACGTCACATTACGTCAAGGGGACTTTCCTCTTTAGAATCTGGTTCTCCCATTGGATAGATTGGCCGAGCATCACTATGTCATTACGAGAGGCTGAACTATTCAGTAGGAGAACCGGATTCCAAAGGGGAAATCCCCATTACATATTGTGACATTATCATTGACAACGACTGAACACATTCTTGTCTAAACAAGAAATATTCGAGAAATATTCCTTTTCTTGAAGACATTACTATACTAATCCAGAATGAAGTGACTGCATTTTTCCGTGAAGTTTTGATCTAAACATATTTTAGGAGAGAACCTTGATCTGACAATGTATTATGCAAAATAAAAACTCATTGTCTTTGCAGTTTGTTACAGAACAATAGAGGGTTTCGTCAAAAATGAAGAAAAGAAAATCAGAAAATTCAAATACTTCAGGTGAGTGGTACAGTATATTATAGTCTTATTTAACTGTGAATTTATCCAATACGCATCAATCAATTTCTCACTTTTAGGGATTTTTGTGATGGTTATCAGGGAAATTTTTAAATATTGTAGGGTTTACAGTCAAGCAATTTTGTTTCTAGTATTTGACCTAGTGAAACCGGATAACACATACTGTTTGGCCTAGTGGTTAAGCATCTGCATAAATTTCAGCCATGGGTTTGGGGTTCATATCCTGGTTGGGTCATACCATTACCAAATACTTAGTAACTGGACCTGTTGCCTACTCGTTTGATGCTCAGTATTAGAGATTAGGACAGGAATAATATCACATGTGAAAATTTAACTGGTTTTGCTGCAATGGCTGCACTGGTTTGTATAGCCCCCAGGAACTTTAGAACAATAAGGAATGATATGATTGTGATGGATATTTGTAAAGCACTTTGAAGGCTATCACTGATTAGAAGAGCTATATTAAATTGGAATATCATCATTATTAGAACATAGACACTTTACAGATAGTGTTTCCTGAGAAAGATGTGCTGAGAATACCATACCTGCATCATAACAGTGAAAGATTTTGTTCATGCCAAAGATCATTTTCATATATAAACAACCATTTTTCCCAGGCCATATTTGCAAGTTTTGGCCCATAAAATTAGCCAAGTAAAAGTC
The DNA here is from genome assembly GCA_009936505.3 of Holothuria glaberrima. NCBI lineage: Eukaryota > Metazoa > Echinodermata > Holothuroidea > Aspidochirotida > Holothuriidae > Holothuria > Holothuria glaberrima. The sequence continues at coordinate 4,907 of WURT03150011.1, forward strand.
TTGATTTGACTAGCCTGTACAACAAAATGCCATGTATAACTCATTTAAATCATTCCCAAAATTGGTTCATATGTCAAAGAGAAGTCAAAAGAAAGTTACCATCATAATAACATATGTTGTTAGGTCATTGTTTGCATGGTATAGTTCCAATTGTTTTGTCATGCTGAAGTGGGGCAGGGATTAAGGTTTAAGGATAGGTACTCTGATGACTGCCACTAATCCCCACTGTATTGTGTTTTGTATGTTTAAAATAAACTTTCAGTTTACATTCTTCAGGACACATTCGCAAAATGTAATATGATTAATTTGTATGTGAGTCCTTTGTGAAAAGAATGAAATATGTTGCATGGCAAATGTATAGAACCTCATCTGTATCATCCTTCAGTAATTCTGATAATTTTTGTTTTGCAGTTGATCTGAAGAGAAAGAAGGTGGACTCTCATAGTGGTGTCCTAGGAAATAAAAATTCAGATGGTGTTAAGCCTGACAAAGAACAAGGACAGCAAAGAAGTAAATTAGGCAAGTGGGAAGGCAGGGTGCATGGAGGAAGAACTCAAAAAAGAAATTTGATGAAAGCATCTCAAAAATTGAAAGGTCAAGCTAAGCAAGTGCAATCAAGAGGTGACAGTGAAGAAGAGGACGAGGAAGAGGAAGACAAGGAGATTGTCTTTAATGAGAAAAAGACAATGCATGACAATGGTGATGATGATGAAAGTGACTCAAGTGGTGATGATGATGAGGAGGAGGAGGATGATGATGAAAACAATAAAACAGACCATAAATTAAAAGAAAAGAAAATGCCAGAATTTGACCAAAGTAGTGATGATGATGATAGTGAGGGTGATGATAGTGACAATGATGATAGTAACAATGAAAACAGTGGTGCAAAAAGGGAGGATCAAGCCAAGTCAGTGGCAATGGGCAAAGGGACAAAAATAGAAAAAGGTCAAAAGGTTAGGACGATGGAAGAGAAATCAGATTCAGACGGTGAAAGTGAAGAGGATGATGGGAATGATGATGATGATGATGGTAACAAGGATGAAGTTAAAGAGGAGCAAGGAAAAGAGGCAGGGACCAAAGAAGGTGATATAGAAGAAGACAATGTTAAAGCAGGAAAGGAAGTTGAAGTTTCCTTGGATGAAGCTCAAAAAGGTTTGTTGTTCTCTATCTTGAATCCATTGAAATGTTAAGAAGGAATTATGAAAGGAATTTGAGAGAAAGACTAGAAATGTGAAGTGTTAGAAGTCATGGGGAATTTCCCTTTCAGATTTTTTGAGGGGTGGGATGGAGGGTAGTGGAGAGGGGGTCTGAATGTTTAGTTTGGGTCAATGAGAGCGGGAGTATTTGTGTGAAGGTTTGTTACATTCATCAGGAATATATGCCCATGTGTTAATAATGCTGTTAAACTATTTCTGACTGCAAGATTTTGGAGGGGATCCAAGACCTAAACTGTGTGCTGCTTGACACAGAGAGTCAACACTAGAGCTTATTAAACAAAATAAAAAAATGTCTGTTCTTTTCCCATAATTTTGGCATGCCCTCTGTTATGCTCACTGTTATCTCAAGTTTGGTGCAAAAGTCTCGACTCCAGACCCATAGCTCATAAATTGAATGTCTAGGTGTAGTATAGATCTTATACATAGTATGTCACAAAACAGAAAGTGTACCCTCCATTGGAGACAGGTGCATATCATTGCAACTTACACCAACAAATGGAGACAGCTGATTTGGGCACCAGTCATAAACGTGTGTAGTTTTCTATGAGCGTATGCTGCTAAGTCAAATTGTGGGCACAGTGTGCTTCACTGTTTTGCCACCAAAATGATGTTGCATTATGTCAGTGCACATAAGGTTCATCAGCAGATCTTTGGATAGCAATAATTTAGACATCGTGACTGTTTTCCTAGGTCAAAGGACACTTACAGTCTAATTTTCATTTGCTACAGGTACCAACGCAATATTGACAAAGTCGACATTTTCATCGTTAGCTGGAAAAGTGTGTGATGATACTCTCAAGTCCTTAAGTAAAATGGGTTTCACATACATGACAGAAATCCAAGAGAAAACAATCTCACATCTACTAGAAGGAAGGTAAGAAAGCTTGCATTTTCCCTTCAGTGCTTTGTAACTTTCAGACTGAGATTTACTTCAAGAAATAAGAATCACCATACCTTTCAGAATTCGATGCAAAATTCTATTTACCCTTTGCATAATGAAAGAGAAATATTGCATTTGTTTTACAGAAAGTTTTCGTATTTTTACACCAATATTAATAGTTTCAAAATGATAGACAATTCAAAATAAGGTAGTATGGTAGCTTTATTTTCAAGAAATGAGGCTCTCACAGGAAGAAATTCAGTTATTTGTTGCACAAAAATTATTTGTTCATCCAAATTTTCAAAAATTTAAATGGTGCAACATCCATAACTCTTGTAATGCATAATTATTTGAGGAGATAAAGCTGTCACTAAACTTTATTGGTAAGACTGCATAAGTTACAAATGATGAAAGGTATTTTCTTTGTATGGCAGGCATGTTGGTGCATTTTAAATGCAACATTCCCTTCAAACTTGGGGGGGGGGGGGTTGATTGATTGATAGATGAAGCTGAGATATGAGAGTAACATAATTATGAAGTCCAGGTTGATAAAGAAGATATGATTTAGGTCTACTCATGTTGTCATTGTTTGCTCAGTTGCCATGGTAATAAATATTCCTGTCTACTTTTTTAGCTTTATTATTTTCATTTTTCAAGGGACGTTTTAGCATCTGCAAAGACCGGAAGTGGCAAGACATTAGCTTTTCTCATTCCTGCAATAGAGCTCATTCATAACCTGAAGTTTATGCCAAGAAATGGTATGTTAAGCCTTCTTTTTGGAACAGATCATGTGAAGTATAGGGTTGTGGGAATGTATGCATAATACTCATGTCATTTTCTGTGGATTTGCCTTAACAGTATGTCTAAGTAGGTCCCCAAAGTCTAAGCCCTATGAACTGAGATTTCTTATAAATACAACTAGACTTTTTAGTGCAAAAATGATTTCATGAAATTATGGTTCATGTGGGGTCGTGAATAACCTTTTATTAGTGATTTTAGAAGTTCAGTAGTCATAATAGTTACGAAATGCTCAAATGATGCCATCTAGAATCTTGAAAATGTGTCATCATTGTGTAACAATTTAAAACTGACTCAAAAAAGTATAAAGATGGCTAGTTAACTTTGTAGGCTGGGCAAAAAATTTAAATGGCAAGTTGTAGGAAAGAGTTTCCAAATATAAAGCCATGTCCCTAGAGTGGGAAGCCAACCCATTCAATTAAAAAATGCATGGGTACTTCACAATGTTGCAATTAATTGCAGCACTTCAGCACAAGTTAGTCTGCCACCTAGGAACCCCTACATTCCAAATGCTTCTTACAAAATACTTCTTTTTTTAAACTTTTAACCGCCATTCGTGAGTGCTTATGGAAGAAAAAAAAATTGCAATTTGAAAGGGGGGAGATGTCAGCTGATGGATAGCTTAATCAAGTTAAGCATAATTTATTTGAGTTCAATTTAAGCACTTCAAAAGGAAATTTTAAGGCTCATGTTTAAAGGGAAAATGCAGTCACCCCAATCAGAGTTAGTATGCCCTGTCACTCTAGTTCATGAATGGCCTGTTTTGTTCATGTGGCAATATTTTTGTTAGTGAATTGTGAAATTCAATGAGAATTTCTCCTTGCTTTACCTATCGTTTGTAATAGTTATTGTCAAAACGTATTCAGAGGTGCTTGAAATGCAGTAAGAGGAGATTTGCAAGAGTTTGCTGATTTTTCAAAGCAAATTTTGGGGCGACTGCCTATTGCCTTAAACATTGAATCATGGTTTTGTGTATCCCTTGCCTTTTTTTCAGGAACTGGGGTTCTGATCATATCTCCCACTCGTGAGTTGTGTATGCAGATCTATGGTGTACTGAAGGAGGTCATGCAGCACCATTTCCACACCTATGGTATCGTCATGGGTGGTACCCATCGAGGAACAGAAGCCAAAAAATTGGGAAATGGGATTAACATCCTGGTGGCTACCCCTGGTAGATTACTGGATCACATGCAGGTGTGTTAATTTGATAGAAATTACTGTTTTTTCAGTATTTAGGAAAAGACAAAATTTATAGCTTACTGCTTTTCTCTTATTCCCTCATTCTTTAATTGTTCACCTTGTTGTACCACAAAGTTTAAAAAAAAAATTGATTGTTGTTAAAATATGAAACATTTATTAGAATTTGTCGTTTTATTATCTTTATATTTTTGTGTAGAACACCCCCGAGTTTCTTTTCAAGAATCTGCAATGTTTGGTTATTGATGAGGCTGACAGAATTCTGGACATTGGGTTTGAAGAAGATATGAAACAGATTGTCAAGCTTTTACCAAGTAAGATATAAATATTGTTTCAGTGTAAGCCATTTAATAACTGAGGATTAGCCAACGTAGTCCTGTATAGCGTAAAGGAACTCATTTTGTGGGTCCTTAATTGGTGATTGGGTGTATGGCAGCGAAAAGCACAAAAATTAAACCTCGTGAAAATTTCCCAGTCTATACAGTATCTCAAGTCTGCCACTGAGTTTCTGTGCTATACCCTGTATGTGCAAATGATGATAACTTCACGACGGTCTTCTGACCCTCATGTTGATTGTGATGTAACTGATGCACTTTGTGGATTGCTACTTGGGATAAAGTGATTTAAGTCGTAGGCATATACTTAGCCCTTACTACTCTTATTTGCATAAATCTCACCCCAGTCTGCTACTTGAGATTAAATGTTACATAACAATAATAGAGGATTTTTAAAGGAATACTGATGCCTCCGAGCTATTTTTGGTGGAGGTCAAAGGTCTTCTGAGGTCACCAGAGGTCATAAAGAAAAATCTTCCAAGAATTCCCACCATCAAATATGAATGCAAACTGTATTTTTCCAAAACTTCAAGATAGCACTTGACTAGTGGTTGAAAGATATGGATCATGTTGGAATTATTATTAGGGAAAAAATGTGTACCATTGAAACCACTGTGCATTTTTGCGTTTGGTTGTAAATATGTGCAAATAGTACTTCTGACCCAAATGTAAATTGTGTTAGCTGATGCACTTTGTGGTCTGCTCCTTGAGATTAAATGCTGCATAGCAGTAATGGAGGATTATTTAACTAGCAGAGGAGTTGTATTGCTTCTCAGCTATTTTTGGTGGTTTTCAAAGGTCATCTGACATCACCAGATGTCACAAAGCAAAATTATACTAAGAATTTCCAAGCCAATTTGTACACGAAACTGTATTTTTGGAACACATTAAGATAGCACCAGTAGGCCACAATATTCGTTTTCCTAGTCCAAGGCCAAACATGGCCTTCATAACCAACAATTTTTAGTTTTATCAGAGGCCAAAACTCTCATCCAAGGCCAAAAAATAATACACCTGAAATAAGAATACTGAGCTAAAGCACATTCGCTACGACGTACAATCGAGTAGATAAAGCAACTCATAGCACCTGTAATGTGCAGATCCAATGCAGACAGGCCTAGGGATAAGCCTAACATTAGTACAGTATAGCTTAAAAGTTGTTCTACTACTACCGTAGTAAGAACGAAGGTACATAAATTCAAGTAGCGCTAGTATGGCAGAAAACCGCAGTGAGAGCTGTATGTTACTTTGGGTCGATGTGATACTTCCACAATTGCTTATTTCTGTCAGTGGATATCAGTGAGCTTTGGAAGCAGTGACTATCGCTAATGATCTGTTAGCTCATACAGTATTTGCTGTTGAACTGAGTAGGTTGTTTGTGCAACAAAGCCTAATTGAGCGAAAAAAATATGCAAGCCAGATATGGCGATCACAGATTTGTAGGCACTTATAAAGCAGAAATAGTAGTCTGTACATAGGGGATATAAACGATCAATAAGTATAGCGTGCGAATCGAAAATCAACAGAATGATTTTGAAAATGAAAAAAGTGAAAAAAATATTAGTTCCGGTGTGCTGCATTGTGAATGCATGTGTAAAAAGAATGGTGAAGGAAGTGAGCTTGGTATTTAGTAGAATACGGAGCATCTGAACTGATACATTGCCAGC
>WURT03150022.1:0-10999 GCA_009936505.3 Holothuria glaberrima
CTAACTCGAACACTGACTAACTCGAACACTGACTAACTCGAACACTGACTAATGGAAGTGAATGTGTTCACATGATAAGTGTTGTATGCCATATCATAATGTCCTGAAAATTAAGTGAAAACCATTAAGATAAAGGATTAGGTTAAATCCTATTCCAGTCCCTTCTTCAATCCAAATTTGGAATATGATAGTTTTCATCAAATTATATGGATAGCTTGTTTAAAAAGTCAGTGTCAAATGTCTCTTGCTTTTTGAAAGACTCTGTCATTGTTTAATTCTGTTTGATAGATGAAGAAGATGAAGGGCAAGAGGAGGAAGAAGAAGAAGAATGATGAGAATTCATCACCTGACTTTGAAAGATGTAAATTGTTCAGTTGTAAAATAAAAATGTACATAAATTGTTCCATAAATGACTAAATCTAATTGCTGTCATAATCACCTAGTTTTTTTAATGTTAATATCAAACCAGCTTTCCGTAGTGATTGTTCACTCTTTAATTGTACAGAAATACCATAACAAATATAGTTGGAGTAGAAAAAGTTAACAATCATCTTATTCGTGTTAAGCCTATTCATATACTCTATCAGGTTAGAAATACACCTACAACCTAACACAAATTCTCAGTAGAAGTCATTCTTTGAAATTATCAAATTGAAATCTTTAATGTACCTCTCTAGATTCAGTCCAGCTGAAAGTTGATACAAATTCCAAATCCAGCACCTTCTCTACTATCAATTGAGCTTGCAGCACACAAGAGAAATATTAAAGCTCCACAAAACCTCTTGTTTGTCTTTATGCCCAGCTAATTTCTTACTTGGGCTGTTGTTTATTGTAAAATTTTAACTGCCGGTGGCTGTTCAGTGGAACAGGCTGTTGTATCACCCCAAACATATTTAGGAATATAACTATTGTCTCTATTAAATATTAATGACTACTTTTCAATTGACCTCAATTCAAACAATAGCATATTCTGATTGGTCAATGATGACTTTTCCAGTAGTCAAACTACACTGGTATTTTACTACCAAATTGGAGGGGCTAGAAGGAAACTAAGAAGGAAGAATTTAAACTGTCTTGGGTGACATCTGTTCTGTGATGTCTTTTTTTGACAAGATTGGTTCCTTTTTACTCTGTTCATCTGACTTGAGCTAGGTCTACATAACTAGAGTGCTACTTATGTCAAAAAACTTGAAATTTGTTGGATGCTTGACTTTTAAGCCTCCAAAGGTGAAATTCATAAAAAGGCTTGCCCACACACTTGAGAAAGTAGCTAAGCTTAGAGACCTTAGTGGAATTTTTTGTTGAGCTAAGTTCTCCTCATGTGAGTTGTGCTTGTGTTCTAACCTCGTGGATGACGTTACTACTGCCAGATTTGATAAGATCATAAGTGAAGAGTTTGTATTTACAATATTCTACAGCCCTCAGCAAAGCCTCATTTTCCACTCTTCACCAGCCAGGATGCTATGTAAACTACGAGTATTTACAGTTCTTGTTACCATAAGAAGAGAAAAGATTCTGCAACCTCCCCATCCCCAGTACAATTTTAAGTAAGGAGGATGCATTGTCAAATGTTGTATTGTAGAAGAAAAACCCTACTCAGACAACTTTTCTAACACTTTTCAAACACTGCTCACTTGTTATTCTTAAACTTAATGCTACTCAGAGATTTCCCATCCTTAAATAAAAGTGTTAATTGAAATGCTATTGTGAAAGTCACTAAAAAGATATATCATTTCATGAAAAATCTATGTCAAAATTTATTTTCTTGTTTTGATTTCCAGTTTAAATGGGTTATGGCATCTCCATAAATCAGGGAGTTGAGCACTAGCAACTCCCTGCCCAACATATTTAGGAATACCCCAATAGTTCTAAATGCAGTTAATGACTGCCCTTTGATTGACATACATTCAAACAATATAGCTCCACTCTGGTTGGACTGCAATGACTTGTTGAGTCAGTTGTTCTCAGTTAAGCTCACGCACAGTTGTTGTCACTATGGCCTTGAGCAATTTTGATAGTTAATGACTGCCCTTTGATTGACATACATTCAAACAATATAGCTCCACTCTGGTTGGTCTGCAATGACTTGTTGAGTCAGTTGTTCTCAGTTAAGCTCACGCACAGTTGTTGTCACTATGGCCTTGAGCAATTTTGATAGTCAGTGCAGGCTACAGTGATTCTGTCTTGACATGTGCTAGACAGCTGTTTTTGTTTATACTGGAGGAAGCCCTAGAAGTCAGCTTAGTGGAAAGACTTCTTTCTGTCTAGGTTGAGATTAGAATGCCTTTAAGAAAGCAGTGCTGGAAATGAAAATATTGGAGAAGGGAGATCTTATCCATTCCCGCTCTAGTGAGCCATACTAAGATTTTACAGAGTGATAAAGCTGTGTTTTTATGAAGAAGTGCTTAGCAAGCCGCAGATTATTTGTGAAGATGTTAACTCTTATCTATAGTACCCCAGTGTGTATCTGTCTGTATGTTTGCAATGTGGAACAAAATAAACATGATAATACCAATCATTGAAAACCACTGGAAATGTTTTGTGCTGATAGTTTTCTTCCTTGGTTATTGAATCTGTCTCTGCTCAGTACTTCAAATATTTGACGAGTAAGACACATAACGTAAGATTAATGTGGCCATTCATCAAAGGAAGGGATTTAGCTTAAGTTTTGGTATGGAAGACGGGTGCTGAGTCTAAGCTTTGTGGCGAAATTTTCAATCAGTTCTTGGTGTTTGGTTCTTGAGATATTAGCAGATGAAATTGGCACATTTTAAACCAGCGGTTCTCAAACTTTCTGAGATTGAGGGCCAAATGGGGGGGGGGGGGGGGCTGAAAAGTGGTTGAGAGCCGCAGGGGATAACCTCAGGCTTAGAGAGAGGACAATAATTAGAAAGAGCGAAGTCCATATTAAGAGTTCACGAAGCTAGCTGTATCCACGTCAAACAGAGGCAGAGGCACGATATTTTCATAGGAAGCGGTTCCTTAAGATGGCAGTTGGCACTCTTGCAACGCCCAACAGAAGCATCTCGACCTCAGCCCCACCATGGTTGAGGCTGAAGTCAGAAAATTTCGCTTTCCAGGCGCTCTAGATTGCAGGAAAATCGCAGTCTTCACCACAATGTTGCCTTTGTAATTAGAGGTGACGGCCATGCTCCCCGACGGAGTGACCAGGTTGCCGAAAAGATGGTAAACGCAAGATTTTAGCGCGAAGTGCGTCGAAAATTTGCAATTACTTTTGAAGTAGATATGAAAAAATAGTGGCTTTTATTGGGTAATGTGCCCTACTCGGGACAAAATCAAGAAATTTGTTGCGGCTGGTAGTCATCGGTATGCTGATGGGGGCGGGGGTGGTTTACACTTTATCCCTGACAAAAAATGGAGTTTCCCCGACAATAGTAGCTTCGGCCTCCTGCACCTCCCCCACCTGGCGCCACCCGTCTACAATTCTGTGTCTAGCATGTGTGAGTCACCAGTATGGTCATTTTGATGTTTATTATGCGTCGGTTTAAGGTGTAGGAGAAAACCGCACTCGGAAACGATGAAGCCACAACAAGTCTGCACTTACCTTTCGGTAGTGACCAATTTGTGAAGAAGTTCTAGATCAGTTTTTCTCAAACGCTGTCAGACAGAGAAGTGGATCTGGTGAGTTTGGGGCCGCATTCCCAAAAGTCAAGTCGCAATTAAATTTTCGTTATATAACTTTGCTACAAGCTTTGTCACTCCAAATACACCACTCGGCAATGTACCACTACATTAAATCATGCCACCGTGTACACAACATAATTGTTCACAAGGCACACAGATTCAGTCTTGACTAGAAATGACTGAATTTCGTACCGCACAGCTTGTTACGAAGGCAACCTAGCCCCCTTCCGGAGAGCAAACTTGAAAGGAGTGAAGTAGTGACCTTGTGTTACATAATTTAATTTCCTTCTTGCTAAGTTTTGTTCTTGTCAAACTATCAGAACCTAAAATCTATTCAGGGGCCGCACCGACTGGGCCTTGGGGCCGCATGCGCCCTTAAGGGCCGTGTTTGAGAACCACTGTTTTAAACCCAAAGTCAATTTGAAAAAAAGCAAACTTGGCACAATATTCAACTTCACATTCGATAAACACTGCTGGTTTCCTTTATATTTTAAGACAAAATTTCCCTCCATAATCCCATGCTTTCGTAATGTCAGTGCGAGAGGCTAGGGAATTTTGCAACTATTATGTTCCCCGTCGGAAACTCTTATCCCTATCTATCTCAAGGCAGGCCCGTAACCAGACAAGATACAACCGTGTAAAAATATATTTAGTCAGTAGCAACTTGAAACTTCTCTAGGGGGCGAAACAAATTTCAGGGGGCGGCTTACTTGGCTACGGGCCTGTCTCACTGTCGAACCAATAGATTAAAGGAAAAGAAAACAACGCATTGCTTATTTCTGCTGGCATGCTTCAAATTAACTTTGGGTAAAACTGTAGCAACTTCATTTGCTAATATTTGACTCTGGTTTTGACGAGAACCACATGTTAGAATCGAACGAAAATAATACCAGAATGCATAGATTTAGTTTCTCATTCACATACCATATCATAAATAATTACTAACTAGAAAGCCCAAAGGCTTTGTGATTCCTTGCCAAAAGGGAGATGCTTTGTTACACAGAGGTTCATCCGGCAAATTTATACTTCTTGACTACATCATTTTTTACAGTGCATTCACAATTTGAACCCTGCTGACCTCACATGACCTTTGGACCCCAACAAAACTTAAATGAAGAAAAAATTGAAACAAAAAAGTCTTGGGAGAGATTTATCTGTGCTTCCTCCCTTGTAATGTCATGTTTACAAAGTTCAGTTTTGACCTCTGGTGACCTCAAATGACCTTTGACTTCTACCAAAAACAATAGGGTTCTTCTCTCAACATGACAAATCTATATATCATATATGAAAAGTGTTAGTCATTCGTATCTCAAGAAATCAAGTTTAACAGGTTTATCGGTTTTTGACTTCTGGTGACCTCGAATGACCTTTGACTTCTACCAAAAACAATAGGAATATTCCTCTCATAACGACAAATTTATATACTAAAAATGAAAAGTGTCGGTCATTGCCACCTCGGGATATCGTGTTTACGAAGTTTTCGGTTTTTGACCTCTGGCGACCTCAAATGACGTTTGACCTCCACCAAAAACGATAAGAATATTTCTCTCAACATGTCAAATCTATATGCTTATGATGAAAAGTGTCCGTCATTGCCATCTCGAGATATCAAGTTTACAAGGTTTTCAGCTTTTGACCTCTGGTGACCTCAAATGACCTTTGACCGCCACCAAAAAGAATAGGGTGCTCCCTCTCAACATAACAAATCTATATGCCAATTATGAAAAGTGCCGGTCGTTGCTATCTCAGGATATTGTGCTTATAAGCCATTTACAAGGTTTTCGCAGTTAAAGTCTGGTGACCTCAAATGACCTTTGACCTCAACCAAAAATGATGGGAATTTTCCTCTCAACATGTCATATCTATATACCAAATATGAAAAGTGTCAGTCATTGCTATCTTGAGATATCATGCTTACAAGGGTTTTGGTTTTTGACCTCTGGTGACCTCAAATGACCTTTAACCTCCACCAAAAACAATCGGGTTCTTTCTCTCAATATGACAAATCTATATACCAAATATGAAAACTGCGGGTCATTGCTATCTCAAGATACCGTGTTTACAAGCCATTTACAAGGTTTTCGCAGTTTAACCTCCGATGACCTCAAATGACCTTTGACCTCCACCAAAAACAACAGGGTCTTTTCTCTCAACATGACAAATCTATATACCAAATATGAAAACTGCCAGTTATTGCTATCTCAAGATATCGTATTTACAAGGTTTTCGCAGTTTAACTTCCGATGACCTCAAATGACAATTGACCTCCACCAAAAACAATAGGGTTCTTTTACTCTCAACATGACAAATCTATATATCGAATATGAAAACTGCCAGTCGTTGCTATTTCAAGATATCGTGTTTACAAGCCATTTATAAGGTTTTCACAGTTTAACCTCCATTGACCTCAAATGACCTTCGACCTCCACCAAAAGCAATAGAGTTCTTCCTCTAAATATGACGAATCTATATACCAAATATGAAAAGTATAGGTCATGGCTATCTTGATATATCTTGTTTACAAGCTAAGCGTCACATACACGCATACTCACACATGCACACCATACACACACATACACACGCACACACACGACATCACCATCGCATAGATTCCTTACCTGCCTTCGGCAAGGAATGAATAAATCCTTTCCTAGGTTGCAATATTATTGTGGGTGTGGGTTTGGATTTTGATTGGTACTGTATTCAGACTTGCAAGGTGTGCTTCTTGCATTTTATTTGCGAGATCAAAAGGGCAATCCACGGAGTTGCTTATATCATCGCTAGCACACGCACTGAGCCATATAACTGGAGAAAGCACGCCATGCCAATGTGGAATCCAAAGGTATTACAAGCATAGATAGCAAACTCCTCAACCCATACTGTTACGGAAGTTGACTCCTTATGGAGACGTACATATTGGATCGAAAGTGTGGATTTGGCATACGCGCTTTTCTATTGGGTGATGTGTATATAATAAAAGGCACGCATTACAGAAAATGCCATTGCTGCTTGCGTGAGCGTTGTACACGTGCAGAATACAATTCCCCGTATTGTTTATCTGTATACTTGACGCACACTTCTGCGTACTCGGAAAACGAACACGCTACTTCCTTTCCGTTGTGAGCCCGTGAGAAATTAACGCACATATAACAAAGGTGCGTAATTTGAAGATACCATAAAAACTGACCTATGAATAAGCCTTTGAACTTCAAACCAGTCATGGTGCGCTCATATTCAAGTGTACTTAAAGTGGGCATGACACGGCCAAATTAACTCGTGTGTATTGCAAGATTGGATACAGTATTGTATAAATATCATTTCGCGTACAATTAAAACCTCTGCAATTCGGCATAAATGAAATCTGAAGAAAAACGTACAAAATCCGACTTCAAAAAATGCCGCAACAGGTCACCTGAGGCTGTCATGACGCAATTGGAGGCACAAACTCTCCGCTACATAAGGACGCGTATGTAGATGTGGGACTAGTACAACGCTGAGATAAATTTATCTTAGCAGCTTCATGAAAAGGCTTACATCACAATGCCTGCGCAAACTACAGAGCACAAAGCGTGGATCGAGCTGGCGGGCTTTGAGGTATATCACTGGCCAATATGCAGGCGTGCATATGTGCGCCCGTGTCTTTGCTTCCCTACATAAGCCTCAGTTCTGTTTTTGAGCACAAAGAACGCGGTCAGCGCGCTGTACAGAACACCTATGCTCATGTACTATGAACAGTCCATAACAAGCGCGTCTATACTCAGTGGCTGCTCATTTGACGGTATTATTGCGAATGCTAAGCAGTCAACGCGCAGCGACGCGTCATTACAATCTGGTCACTGGTCACACGCGCTGTTCTAGTATCGTAGCACAGGTGTTTGCCAAGATGCACCTGCTAACGGGCGTTAGCATGCCCATGATTCGGTGTGTAGAACAACGGTTGAGCTGTCTAGTAGGCCTACAGTGGTGCAGTGTTGCTAACCGTGCCTCCAATGACGTCACGTCTTGAGACGCGCTCACGTACGTTTTTTCCCTTTCGGATTTCAGATGGGCTGCGCCTGGCCTGTATAGACCTTATGCAAAGACGTCACGCGAACGTCATTTTGGAGGAAAACACTGAAGCACACGTGCACGATCGGTATAGATTTTGCTCGCACGTGTAGTAGACTTACGCGCGTACACGATTGGTTGACAAATCAGCTGTCTGCATTGTTGGTGTTACTTGCAATGGTTCGCGCTTTTCCTCCAAACGAGGGCGATTTTTCTGCTTTGTGACATCTTGTGCATAAGGTCTATTTGGGGATTCACATGGTCGTAGGCTATTCCGGTATTTATGGACGTAGCTTAGTCCGGAAAACATTCGTTTTATTTCAAGCTGTACCCACAGATTACTTACTGAGAAACTTACTTTGGCCGTGTCATGCCCACTTTAAATGAGGTGCCATATGGAAGAGATAAACTTCTTCTTGTAGGGTAAGAGGAATTTACCGAGGAGTGATACGGTAAGCTACTTCTTAGCTTAAAAATGTTCTGAAATAGCAAGTATTAACACGTTTGTAGGACATTCTTTTGGCTGTTAGTTTCAAAACGACAGAACAACGATCAGCACTTTAACCTTGGTTGCCATGGCAACCATTTATTTTGTCAGTACGAGAAACGTTTATCATATATGAATTTTCATGTAAGTGGGATGTTTCCTTTTGGAATCATACTACAAAATACTAAAAAGTGTGATTTTTCACAAAATTTGACCTTTGACCTATGACCCTTTTCTCCCGGGTGGTCTGCGGGACACAAGTTCCCACACTGGGGTAATTTTCAACCAAGTTTGAATAGACTCATTCACTGTTTACAAACAAAGACGTCACTGCGTGTCGGTAATGGAATTTGCAACACGCTCTTACATTGTCGTCACAATGCAAAGTAGATTCCAATTCGTCTACTTTCTGCGTGCAATCGCACAAGCGTTTACACGCGCAACACCGAACATACGCGCATTTGTTTTTGCGCATGCTCTATGCCAACCAATGCCAACCAGTGACGTCACCGTGAACTCCCTTATAGAATCGGTCGAGCCCACAAGGAGGAGTTCATGGTACAATTTTTCGCTTAAGATATACATTTTACCTCCCACCACGTGAGCTTTGATCTCGGTTGCCATGGTAACCACATATTTTGATAGCTCTCAAAATTTTTATAGGATATATGAAGTTTTACATCAGCGGAATGTTTCCCTGTAGAAATATAGTAAAAAAAGGTAATTTTCACCAAATTTGACCTTTGACCTCTGAATCTGAATCTGAATCTTTAACTTTTACTTCCGGTTGTTAGTACAGCTGTAGGGTTCTACCAAAGGCACCTTCCCACCAGGTTGGGAGAAAATCGTGTACACCGTTTAGGAGTTAATGACAAAACAAAATTGGACACCTACTGCACCAGGGAGCAGCTCCTTGCATGCACAAAGTAACGAAAACCATAATACAAGAGGGCAATCCACTGAGTTGCTTATCTCATCGCTAGCACACGCACTGAGCCATGTAACTGGAGGAGGAAGTTAAGGGAGTCAGGAGGCCTTGGTTTCCAACATTTAATGTCATTCTTATCCACGCACTGTTACATGAATGTAGATATTGCCGTGAGATTTATTGAGTAAACTTCCAAGGTCATCTTGCCTTCTCCCTCGAGTCTGGCAAGGTTTCAACATTAAAATGTTCGACAATGCCTCATTCTTATTGAAAAATGCACGTTGCAAACTTTGCTGTGAGTTTTGCCGTAAGTTTCGTTCGGTAACTTTCCGAGGTCATCTAGCTTACTTCCCACAGGGACACATTCAGGGGCGTCTGGCAGACCCCTCCCAACATTTAAAATGTCTGGCGATGGTCATTCCTTATTCACCAAGGCACGCTGAATATTTTGCCGTAAGTTTCGTTCGGTAGCCTTCCGAGGTCATCCAGCTTACTTCGGCGGGGGTCATCACTGGCGTGTAGCAGACCCTCCCAACATCTAAAATGTCTGGCACGCCTCATTCTTAGATGCCGAGGATATGGCCTTTAGTTACGAGGTGACTTCAGAGGGTAACCTTTTTAGGTCATCTAGTCAACCTGGGGTCGTGAGGTCAATAACCCCCACTTCCCCACCCAACACCAGGAACCCGGCAGACGGCCAGTTCCTTGACTCTTGAACCCATGCCAGACACAGTAATAAACATAAAAATACGTAACCTTCCCAAGTAAGCTACGGTAACCCCTCTGGGCTCCCGGTCTATGACTTTCACAGCTTTTCAACAGTGGTGAAATTCGCTTTTTGGCTATCCCGACGAAAAGATGTAGGTTGTACCTTATGGCTGTCTTGCAAAAAAGGCGAAAGTTGAAAACCCGCAGATGAAAGATGAGAAATGTACAATGTGTAATCATTCACTTGAACTGTAGTTTGTCAGAACCCACAGATATTATTAATGAAGTAAAGCTGACATGGTCCCAAACAAAGACTAATCTGAGGTACGATGGTTCTCATCTGTGAGGTCCTGTGTTGCATGCTGTCTGCATTATCCATTGCCGTCGGAACCGGCTGGGGCCGTCACCCCCAATAATTTTGCCATGCATGGTTTTGTTTAATGCAATAAAAACGTCCAAAAAGTGAAAGACTGAGAATTAAAAATAATGAATATCAGTCTAAAAGTTATATCACCTATCATCCAGTCTATCCGTATTATATTGAAACAAATGACGTATCGTTTCCGTCATTCAGTCAATAAGGAAAAATCGTTTATGAAAGTATTTGAAAATAGCTACTCAATGCCGTGCGACGTACTAAATTTGACTTTCTGCGTCACTTTTTGGAAATCCAAACGATCAATGCATGATGAAGTCGCGGAATTTTGTGCTTTATCTTAAGTTACTGATTATTCACAGTGGCGTAGCTCCTATGGACTCGGACCTTGCTGGGCTGGGGTCCCCGACCAAAAGTGGGCCTGCTACAGTGGTGCACAGAAAAAAGCCAGGCTTAGTAAATTCAAGGTCTAAGAAATTGGGATTGTACCTGCAATATTCCTTGCCTCTGGAATGTCAATGAGCATTGAGTTCATTGGACATATCAGTAATCAAAGTTATAAAATTTTCGCGCACTCCCCCCTCGTGCAGCCCCCCTGCGTGGCCGTGTTTACTATCAATACCGTCTCAAACATATTCGCATTATTCAAAGGTGAGGATTTTACAATTACGCCGATTGTTCTTGTGCATTGGAGTCATTATGGAGGAGCAGGGCATTGCAAGAATGCGAAATAGTGGAATTCAGGGGGAAGACTCGCCTTCAATTAGCTGATGCATTTTGTTAGGAATTAAAAGTGTGTCAGTGTAAA
>WURT03150033.1:0-10999 GCA_009936505.3 Holothuria glaberrima
GTTCTCAAAAGTTGTGTCATGCAAGGTTAGTTTTTTTGTCGCTAGGATGACATCATTGCATGTCTAAGTGTTTTTTATTATTGTAACAGCTTTTGGCGATATTGGCCATATACAACACTGTTACATATTCCATAGACATTTACTGGGACTAATGTTACTGAAACTTACATATTCCAAAGACATTTACTGGGACCAATGTTACTGAAACTTTGACACAAAGATGAATGTATAGTAGGTTCTATGATGTGTTCTGGGATTTGTAGTCAAAGGCAATCTAGGGGTCATTTTTAGAATAAACAAATAAGTTAAAATATTGTGTCTCCTAAAGATTTATTGATAGTCTTGGGTTGCTTATCACTGCTTAATACCTAATTTAGGAATATACAGAACTTGTTCTGCAGGTGCTTAGAAATTTGAGATAAATGGTCATCTAATGGTCATTTTGCTCATGTTACAAAGTAAGTCTGATCACTTGATAGTATTTTTGTCTAAAATTTATCATCTATTTGTTTACAAGTACAACAGAAGTAGAGTAAATTTTCAGGGAATATCACCTGTATTGTTCCATATTTCAAATAGTATCCCATTGTGATAAGCCCGTTTACCTGCCCATGGACCCCTGCCCGGGGGGGGGGGGGGGAGGTGCTCGTGCAAGCTATACTTGCGGCAGATGAGCTTCAGCTTTTTTCCTCTTTTTTTGAAGGACCCCACTCACACCCCTGCAACTAGGTTGGGTACACATTTGTCCCAATTATTCGTCAAACCTTTGACCATTTGTTGGTTAATTTTTGGTGAATAACTACTGGGCATTTCTTTCCCAAGAGTATTGGGCAAACTTACCACCCAACAGTTGTTGAAATATTATCAATTTATTAGGAAAGATATCACCAATAATTGGGCGGTTTATCTTTCGGTGTTATCTGTACCCTATACTGACGCATGATATTTTTCCTATCTAGCTATCTGTTGTGGTTATAAACGAATTACTGGTATCTGGAGCCGTACTAGAAATCTATTCAAAATGTTGTTTTTATAATAATTTTACCCTGTTCAATATTTTCCATCTAAACTAAAACATGACACTTTACGAGAAGTTTACAGCGTTCACTTTCACTGAGAGGCACATTTCAGGTCAGAGCAACCCACCATAAATCCAGAAGCCTTAGTCTAATCCGTTTGGCGTTTCATTTTTATCCGTAATGTCCAAAACAATAAGATTTAAAAAGCACTTTCTGTGTCAAATGATGCTTTGATGTTTTGTAATTCCATCACTACATAATTAATAACACCAGACTCAATTGAGAACTAACGGTTGTTGCATGCGTAGCAAATTTCTAGCCACATGTGCATTTACGAATGAAAAATTTTCGAGATCTAGGATATTAACGCCCTTCCAGACGTGATAGAGAATACCCAAATTCTGGACTCTCATTGGATATCCGTTTGTTGCTCAATAACAAATGTCGAATCTCACACAAACGTCACAGTGTGCTAGTTCGAGAGTTCTATGTTTACACTTTTGGGGCAGTGGCGTCACCAGTCTTTTAACTCGGGGGGGGGGGCACAACAGTTCGATGAAGGGGCACAGCTAGGTAGTGGCAGGTGCGGCGGAACGGAAAAAATATTGGGGGTTGAGTGCCAGGAAGACTATCTAAGCGGAGCCCCACCATCGGTTGGCGCCGAGCGAACAAGAAAATGTTTGGCTTTACAAACCTAACAGATGACCGGAAACGGCATTTTCCGAGAGTTTTAAGCTGCATGTACCTAGCCTTGAAATATGGATCTCACGTCTGCAATTTCTCAGTTCATGAAAAAAATCTATGAAAAATGGTAATACATGTTTCTAAGTGGAGCGCCACCATCGGTTGGCGCGGAGCGGACAAGAAAATTTTTGGCTTTACAAACCCCTCAGATGGCCGGAAACGGGGCTTCACGAGTGTTCTAAGCTACATGTACCCAGTATTGAAACATGAATCTCGTGTATGCTCTTGGCAAATATTGGGGGGCTGAAAAATCCTTTAGCCCCCTCACTTTTTTCATTGGGGCTTAGCCCCCAAAACGACCCGGTTCCGCCGCCACTGGGTAGTGGTGGATGCAGTATGTTGTGTGTTCGGCGCCCTGGGGGAGGGTTCAAAGGGGAGGAGGTGTTCCCCTTCCTTTGAAAATTTTTGTAAAATTAGGTGCTCCTTCATGCACTCTGGTGCCAAATACTCTACCTTTTGAAGGAATATTTGTGTTAAAAAATTTAAGAATTTTTAGGAACGTAAAATAAAAAATACGCATGGATTGAGAAATTCTCATAAAAGTGAAAAACGTGCATCAACGATCAAATATCTGTTCAATTGTGGAATTTTCGATTGACGTGAAATCCTCTTGATCCAGGAACTGAGTGATTGGAGTCATACTAGACTTAAGTGAGCATAGAATTTAGTTTCATTTATTTCTCTTTCAAAATTCATTGGACTTGGTTTTTTCTCGATGAAGAAAATACAGAACAGTCTCACTGAAATTGCTGGCACTGAGGTTGCACTACAA
Source organism: Holothuria glaberrima (assembly GCA_009936505.3). Lineage (NCBI taxonomy): Eukaryota > Metazoa > Echinodermata > Holothuroidea > Aspidochirotida > Holothuriidae > Holothuria > Holothuria glaberrima. The sequence continues at coordinate 2,536 of WURT03150033.1, forward strand.
TTTGCAATGCAAGCAGCAGCTATTCCACGGCACATACGAAACAACACAATTCACTGTTTAGATCAATGAGTCACCTAGTCCGCAAGGCGGACGTTTTACCGCTACACTTTACCAGGGCGTATATTCACAACTGTTGCGGTGGCGAGGGTTATGGATGGATCGATGCTCAGCCTCCGACACATCAGTGAACACCGTTTTGTGAGATGGGGCGATTTCGTTATTGAAAAAAAATATATATATTGCTGCCTTTTCTTGTCCTAAGAAGAATCAGATCATATGAAACCTGGTAGTCGAATACTCTGACTACTGAGCTTACAGAATGTGCCCCCTGCCCCCCCCCCGGCGACGCCAGTGCTTTTGAGGGGAAATAGAGCCCGATTTTGTGGCCAAACGGAATGTGCGAGGATTTCTCTTTTGCAAACGTCTAATATTTCAAAAAGGATTTTTTCAGAGCATCGAAACAATGGCTCATAATTAAGAGAAATGAAGTCAAGTCTGTGCAAAACCTGTCGCGAACGATTTGCCCAACTTGAAGCAAATAGTATGCTAGTTAGCAATTAATCGCCCAACAAGCAGGTAAAGTGAAAATATGCCCAACCACTGAATGCAAGCTAATCACCATTTTGAGCAATGAATGGATAATGCAATAAATGTATAACGGCAAAGTTTGATCAACATATAACCAAAACGTTTTACCCATCCAAAAACTTGCCCAGTGTTTTAACAGTGAACTGAGGCACTCGTGTTGGCATCAACTCTAACTACGCGTTGTGGCAAGCACATTCATCACACGGCATCTGTAGAGTTCCGTCCCGATTGCTGTTACGTTATGCAGTGTACAGTTTGCTGTGAGTTCTCTGTTCATAGTCACATTGGAATTCTATAGGCAATCGTGTTGTGATCAACTCTGTGTAACTACGTTCACGTTGTGGCACACTATATACTCAGCATGTTATACGGCACCCGCATCCAGCTCGAATCACATTAAACTTTACGATAAATTCATCCACTGATTACTTCGTTTGCGAATTTCAAGTTAATTAGGTATTTTCATTGTATTAATGAGAAAGCAAGCGCACATCCAACTAAAATTACTTTCTGAAATAAAGACTGTCGGCATTTCATCAATCAGTAACATTTCACTCTACATTACGAGCTGTTTCTATTTATAACGACGTCCTTCGTCGGGACTAGTTTAGAATGAGTGCAAGAAAGCGGTGACAAATCATAGTCTATATAGAGGGCGTATGGACAAATCATGGACAGGCTTAACATTAGCTGCCTACACAGTGATAGTACCGTTAGTAAAGACGGACTGAAACAGTGTGGAACTTCCAGTTTCAACGTTCAGTCATGTAGGTAAGCCTGTCTGTCGCGTAACGCCAAGATTGTAGCGCACACGCGCACTCCAACTAAATGTCAAAGACTTGGAGTGAACTTCTGGCTAAGCTCCGGGGAGTGGCTAGGAGGTATAATGAATTCCGTAAGGGATGTGATCCACTCGGTAAGATTCAGTGCATGTTCAAGGGTTGGATGAGACTTTTCCCACTTGATCACCCGGCCCCTTTGTTGGAGGAGGGTGACACTCTCTAGTTATGCAAATACGCAAAAACAACATGTTCTGCCAAAAGATAGAGCCTCTCCTATCGCAAGAACCACCCCCGTTTCAAAATACTGATACCTTAATCTTGACACAATTTTTCTTCACTCTCATGAAAACGATTTAAGATTTGCCAAAGTTCTGTACCAAGTAAGTGACCGTTTTCATCATATATTCTGTCGGATTCTGACTGCCATTTGGAAAATGCCTTTGCTCGTTTGTTCACCATAAGAAACATGTTAGATAGTGTTTAACTGTTTTATAAAAAGGGATTGTTCTTTGAATGATCTACAATGAACAAACAATGAAAAAGGGAAAGACAGTTGTGTGTATGATGCGTTTGTGTGTATGACTTGTGTGGGAATGCGCAAATTTGCAGAAGGGATTTCTGCTATTTTTAATTTCAATAAAATGCTCAACTGTGAATCCGGTATTGTCTGTTTCGAAATAAACACCAATTATTTGTTACATATTTGTAAGATAATGCATGAACCGCATATTGCACTCATGTATCATACTTTGCCTCACGTTTTGTAATGAAAGCATCTTTTGACGTAATTTACATTATTGATCCCATCTTGAAATACAAGATAGAGATAACGTACTACTTTTGGTACGACAGATTAATGTTTGGACCTGTCCTACATTTACATCGGTAACAGCACCGTAGACTCCTTGGGACACAACCCGTCTCTCGGCTCTTGGAACCATTTTGTGTCTATTTGCTACACCCTGCTTAGGGTTGTCACAGACAACACTCACCAACTATAAACTTTAACTAGGCCCGAAGGAACCAATAGGCTGTAGTCTCTCTACCAATGCAGTTATCTTATGTTTATCTCACCGTTGACCTTCCAATTATTGAATCACTAACCTCAAATGATGATCTGCTTTTAGAGCAGCTTGTTGATTGCCCTTGTCTCCAGCTAAGACCACTGAAACACCCTCTATAGACACACCCACATACCCCGTGTTAGCTCCTTAGCCTGATATGTTTTCCCATTTTAAGGGGCATTGAAAAAAAAAATAAAAAACGGCATTTTTATGCTTAGCCCCATCTTTGTGGACATTTTCAAACTCATACTTGCTCAAGAGCTCTAACCACAGTGCCACTTGACCCTCAGGATCCTTGAGTTGGAATAACCCCCTTGCATAATTGCGGTCAGTTTGGAATAGAAAAATTATTTTTCCTATTGGATAATGCCTTAAATGTCTTACATATATGACTGTTCAGCAAATAGCTCTTTCCTACTTGTGGTACTGCATTTGACCTCACTTATGTGAGTTTTGTGCTTCCACACATAAAAGCAGGTTCTTTGTCATCATCACCAGCCTGAGAAAATACAGCTTCTGTTGCGTCATTAATCTTATCAATACCCAGTAACACTTGGTGGGAAAATGTTGGGTAACCAAAATAGGAGTTCTAGTCAAAACTGTTTTGAGATTTTCAAAGCCTTAGGATATGATCATCCGTCCACTTCAACCCAACCTCCTTTTGTGTAATCACATGAAGGGCAGTAGCTATTTAGCCAAAATTCTTGACAAGCTTCGTATAACTGTGCTAACCTAAAAATCTCTTCAACTTCCTCACTTTTCTAGGTAGGGTCAGTTTTCTAATAGCCTCTATCTATTTAGTGTCTCTACAAAAGCCCATACTTGACGTAATCTGTCCAATTTACTTCACTTTGTTTTTAAATAAAAACTTTCAGTAGGTTTAAGTATTAAGTAGGTTTGAAGTCGTCACACAAACACAGATTTGTGTAATTTCTCTATGTGGGATTCACACATTCAATTTACTATCAACTATAATGTCATCCAAATACACTACGCAAGCCTCCCAATGAAGCCCAGCCAAAATATTGTTCATTAATCTTCCAAAGTCCGAGGCATATTTGTTAATCTAAAGGGAAGCACTTTGTACTCGTAAAATTGTCTCTCAGTAGTGAAGGCATCCTTAGGACGGTTTCCATACCTGCTTAGACTTGCCTGCAGCAACTGCCTAGAGCCAGGGTCGAAAACCACTTATAAACTCACAATTCTTAGAGGCTTACCTCAATCTTTTGCAAGGAGTATGTATTCTGCCAGGTTACTTGATTGAGTTTCCGAGAGTCTGTGCAGCAACGAGTGTAATTGTTTTCTTACAATTATTTCGAAATAGACCAGGAGGAACTGGAGGGCATGATTACGTTGTCAATATACTATTCCTTAGCTTCATTTCATACCTCAATCCGAATTCCTACAGGGAAACGCCGGGCATGTTGCTAAAGGAAGCTGCAGTTCCTGTCTCGATATGATGAAAAACCCTATGTGTCCTTCCTAGCTCCCCCATAGAAGAACACGTCTCTGTTTTACTTCAAAACTCTCACACCTCACCTTCCCACTACCATCTAAGTCGTAACGGCGTTATTTCAATAGCTCTCGAAAAGTGCTCTTAGTGCGACCCTCTATTATGGTTTGAATGCTCAACCTCCTCCGACGTTAAAAAAGCTCCCAATCGTGTACTTTTGTGTACAATTATTGGCACCTGTTGAGAGTTCACTACCTGCATCAGTACTTAAGTATTACGTAAGCCATAAATATTGAAGTCAGGGAAAACGCTGCTACTGTGTAGTACGGTGTATTCAATCAGTGAAGCCACAAAAATTGTGAGCGCGCTGCCATTATACTGCAAAAACAGATAACTAGTGTGTCTCCATACAAACAATGCATGCCACTCAACTCTGGAAGTTGAACGTACTTTTATCGATTTTTTTCGAAAGATTGGGAGAAATTTTTGGCACAGAGAAAGGTCATGATAAGTTACATTTTCGTTTTATACTCTGTTTAAAACTTCATAATTTCTCCGCCGACTATATGAAAAAAGCAACGAAGTAATGTTTGTAACACGCCTATTGCTTTCTTGCCATACAGAAATCTAAATGATTGGCGTCAGTCTAAATCAAAGTACTTCATGATTTTACTTAAAATATATGAGCAACCAGTCAACCAAGCTAAGTCTTTCCCTGAATGTTAGTTAAAACTACTATGACCCCCTCCTTGACACATTCAGAGTGACTTTGCACCATTTGGCTGTCGCTATTAGGTAATCATATATTAGATTCACATACTCACTATCAAATTGAAGATCGCTATTCTAGAGGTCTAGCATTCCTCCTCGGCTCTAGAGAAATTCAATTACCTTAATCACACTATTCACAATATTTAATACATAAACCGTGTATTTTGTTCTTTTAACCTTCCATTCTCTTTACCTTCCAAGGCCATGTTTACCACCCCAACGTTGCACAAAGCGGTTCACCCTAACTGCGAACAGTGGAGGACTACCTGATTTTAAGGTCCCCTTGACTGAATGAGGCAGCAACGGCCATACATCCATGTGCAACAGTGTAAACTTATTTCTTGTATGAATGAAAAATATGACACCCAAGGCATTTATTAACCCATAAGCAATAATAATTTGACAAGGGGCATAAGTACTGTTTTCAACATGTTGAATACTATTATTGAGTCGTTCATTGGCTCAATGAACAACTTGTGTTGGTTCAAAGGTTTCTTATGGGGGAAGAAGATTGAAGAAGGGATGGATCGGTGATGCACGACATTTAATAAGTTCATGTAGACAGTAATCCTTTTAAATTTACCTAGCCCACAACAATTCGAATAATCTTTCACAAAACTGTGAGAAAGTTTTTCTTTGACCTCATCCCTCATTATTTGTTGAAAAATATAATTCATTGGTTTCATTTGGGTGTAAAGTCATAAAGGAGTTGCTGCATGCAGTGAGTTTCTCCAACAGAATTTACTTAATTCCGACCAATGCTATCTGGAGTTCTCAATTTCGTAATTGAAGGCTCATCTATCTTCAATTGTACACTCCAGTGCATATTGTTGAGACATTGGTTCACGTCTCTTTACAACAGTACGTTGCACTACATCCCCTAAACACCCAATGAAGCAGGCACTTCCCTACTCATTCGTTACTTCAGTAGGCTTATTTGACTGGGAGCAGGGACCTGTGAAAAATGTGGTCGTTCACCCGGCACTACATCCAAGGTTTGATACCATAGCAAGTTAGTATGGACCCCCTATAACATCAACAGGTAGTTAGTGCAATCAATTTGTGGTATCGCTTTTTTGCTACACCACGTTTTATACATTCAATGCTTGATAGATAAATTTCTCATAGTTAAGGGGTGGGTAGCTTACCAAGCGATTTTTTTTACTATTCCCTGGTCAATAAACCAATATTATGGTATTGTTCTACCGCTTATAAATATCTCTGACAGATAAAGTCATTTTAATCACCTTGTGACACTGCCCTAATGTGACCTGGAGTCAACGGTTACCTTTTTTGGGGGAAACTGGCACCTAATTTAAGCAGCGGGCCAATATAACAAAAAGTATCAACTTTTGATATATGTTAAAACCGTATTCTCACCTTAATTTAGGTGACAAATAATGTAATTCCTCATTTATTTTGAAGCTATTATTTAGGCATGACACTAGTTAACTTGACAATCAATATTTATCTGCCTTGCTGAAATGACAATGTCACATGTATCTGACAGTATCTGACATTTCTGAAGATACTGTACACCTCTCTGCAGTTGAGATTCTCATTTTCTATGCAAAAATTTGTAATGTGGAGTGTTGCTTAGGGTGTGTATTTCATTTGTTATATAATCTTTGTAATTATCTGATAGTTCATTTGCCAGCTAGTTTCTAGCCTGGTGTCCAGCAATTTTACAAAGGCAGGATTATGCATCCAGGATGCAGAAACTTTCAGAAGTGATACTGAACAGTACATTAACTTTACACTTTCTTTTGCATATCTGTAAGTATACCTAGATCATTGAACCACCTGAACTTCTCAATAGTGAGAATAGTGGTAAAAAAACAAAATGCACTCACCTTTCTGTGGTAGCACAAGCAAACTGTTATGCACTTCTTCAGTAATTTTATTAATCAATTTTTTATCAGGTAGGATCCAGAAAAGTGAAAATTAAATTGTTAAACATCATGACCTCTAAGTTTTTAAAGCCACAAAAATATTGTCAATGAGGAATTAGCAGTATCGTTGGAAATATATGTGAATTTTTCTTTGGGGTGACTAGTAGCTGTTGAGGTACTGTACATATAATTGTAGACTGCACATCTTTTTCTGTCGAATGCAATCTCTGGGTTAGTCAACTGTGCATTGTCTTTTGAAAAACTATATAATTTAAATTTTTTGATGAGTAAACTTGAATAACGGTCTTTCTTTTTAAACGAGAAAAGCTTTGGGCTCTTGTTTGTTGGAACAGATGACAAATTTAAAGAGATTACATGGAAAATGGTACAAATTAGGTTTAAGAACTCAATGGATTGATAAAGGTGGTGTGAATGTGATTAGAGGGTAACAATTGGGGTCAAACAATAGCACAAAGTAAGAAAGACTTTGCTTTTACTCCATTTGTAGTATAGTTCCATGCTATGACAAACTATTACATTACAGAGTTCAGGCACTTGCTTGGTAACCCAGTGACAGCACCTTGTGTAAATGAAGGTAAATGTAGATGTTGTTAGCTTCCTTTTTTCACTTTTAACATCCCTCCCTCCATTTAATGGCAATCCACGGTAATATCACAGAGCAGATTGTTTATGTGCCTGTTAAATCATCTTTAAGCATGACACTTCTACTACACAAAAGGTTGTCTGGGCCGTGTTTAATGTACAGCTTTACTTAAAGGGAAATGTTGCACTTGAAAAGATTTCATAAAATGACACCAATGTAATCTCATTGTCGTCTCTTCTCCTCTTCAAACATGAATCACAAATAGCTTGCAACATATTAACACTAATCTCGCGAAATACGGAGAAAAAGGAGTGACAATTTCTTCATCGAACCGGCTCATTATCGAACGATAAGCCTCGCCTACATTGCAACATGTTGCATTGCTGCATATTCATTTAATAAGAGCGGTTACCTGCGTGGGGCCATATTTCCACTCATTACGCAAGACGTGTTGACCTTGCTAGAGTAACCCTGTGTTTCATGCTCACAACAAACTACCACAGCAGTTTTCGTACGGCCTGTGCTGTACTGTGGGATACTGTAGTTTACCCAGGGAGATCTGCAGTGTCATCTTCCTGGTTCACCATGCTGTTCACCTCTCACATAGTGAGCATTATTCACTGGACGGTTTTACTTTATGTACTGAAGACTTGAATATAATTTTTTTGCGACGTAGCATCACAGGTTCGTAACATTTTTGTTTCCTGCTTGGGCCTGAACCAATAGTAGCAGTAACGCACCAAGAATCTCTTTTAAATCTTACTGTTTCGAAAGCGAAGCAACTTGTTAAGGACCAAGGCTACAATTAAAATTAACTACAACTTTGTGCATAGTATACCAGGGAGGGGGTAAGAACTCCCTTAGTATACTTACTGCAGTTTAGTTCAGACAGTGTAGTAACAATTCTCAGTGGTTCGTAATTTGCGAAAATTTTGTGATACTATAGAAGGAGTCTGTTATTGTCTAACGTAGCATAATACAAAGGATTTGATTTGTGGATTTCAAATCAAAAGTAACGGAGGTGTGGTTATGCATGCATAATTATTTGGGTGAACAAATTTGTCAGTTGTCACAGAAAGGTGAATTAATTGTTTATTAGTGCTCACTGGGTAAAAATTTTTTTCCCGGTTATCTCTCTTTCATCGAACGGAATCAGATCGTATGTAAAATGAGAACATGTTAAATAAAAAGCCTCACAAACGCAATATGTAAGTAATAAATCGCATTTGGCGGACTATTATTGGTGAATAAACCGTCGAGACTCCAAATTTGACAAAATAATGGACGAGGCGAAGCCGAGTCCGTTATTT